>JAKTYL010000187.1:0-13912 GCA_030578715.1 Magnusiomyces tetraspermus
AAAAAAAAAAAAAAAAAAAAAAAAAAAAAAAAAAAAAAAAAAAAAAAAAAAAAAAAAAAAAAAAAAAAAAAAAAAAAAAAAAAAAAAAAAAAAAAAAAAAAAAAAAAAAAAAAAAAAAAAAAAAAATTAAGATAAACAAATGCGTAAAAAGAAATTGCAAGCAAGCACCAGCAACTAACCCATACTGAGACGACGAGCCAACTTTTGCATATGCTCGTCATGATCGGCTTCGTTCATAGCACGCTGAATCTGTTGCTGTCTAGTTTGCTCGCCACGCGCCAAAACCTGGTCAGGAGTAGGAGGAAGGGCTTCATTGATTTTGTCAGCCTGTTTGGCTTCCTCAAAGGAATCAATAGCGTTACGAATGCCTTCAGTGCCCAAAAACAAAGTGCCAGAAGGTAACTTGCCGCCAGTACGGGCCTTGAGCTCGCTGACAGATTCGGCCTCGGTACGAAGCAAACGGAACATGCGAGACATGCGGCCAATTGCTAAAATCTTGTTCTTCATGGCAGAACGACGTTCTTCTAAAGACAAGTCTTCGCCAGGCCTTTGGCTGGCTGAAGAAGTGGAAGTACCAGCAGAAGTGACAAATTTGGAAGGGCTTGATGCAGCAGCATCTTGGCCAAAACCTCCAGCACTGCCTGAGCTTTCGAGAGCGTTTCTTACTGCAGAGTTCTCCATATCCAACAAAGTCTCTTCTTCAAGCTCTTCCTTGGTGCAAATGTTGAGAATTGAAATAAGCATATCAGTGATCTTTTCACCAACGAAAGGAAGAGACCATGTAAAGACATCCATAAAGTTGGGGAGCCAGTATGGGTGTGGAGTTGCATTGAATTGACGAATATTCATGACGTTGTTTTCATACTTGAGCACTGCAGCCTTGTTATTATATGAATCCAGGTAGTTAGGAGCAGAAAAGATTGTCATTAAACTGGGAAACTTGGTGGTTCGGGTACGTAAGTATGCACGGTATCCTTGATCTTGAGCCTCGTGAGCACGAATGATAGACAACAGCTTGTTTCTTTCTAAAAAGTCGCAACAAGCGGCATAAGAGTAGAAGTACGAGCATCCACGGACGTCGTTACGGGTAAAGTGCTGGTTGGTTGGTTCTTTGCCAAAGTCTTCAGCAGGATCAGACCACAAAAGATCGCACATGAGGCCACGAGTTGGAGGTTCACGGAATCTATCAAGATTGCGAAGATCATCAAGAGTGTGGAGTTCTGGAGACAATCCACCGTGAACACAGAGAAATTGGTTGTTCATAACAGCGGCTAAAGGAAGTGTGCAAAAGGATTCCATACAAGCCTCATAAATGTCTGCATTATACTTGTGCAAGCACTCAAGCTTGAATGTGAAATATTCAGTCAAGTGACGGCACTCGTGGTTACCACGAAGCAAGAAAACGGTGTTGGGATACCACATCTTCAAAGCCCAAAGATACAAAACGCATTCTATAGAGAAGTAACCACGATCAACGTAGTCACCCAAAAACAAGTATCTAGTGCTTGCTGGATCACCACCAACTTCAAAAAGTTTCATGAGATCGTAGTACTGACCATGAACATCACCACAAACAGTTACTGGGGCAGGAACATCCAACAAGGTAGACTCCTTACGCAGGATTTCTGTAGTAGACTTGATGATGTACAAGGCTTGCTCGTCCGTTAATCTTCCTTCACAGTACAAGTGGTTTTTGAGAAATGCAAGATTGGGTCGGGTAGGATCTGTTTTATCGTAAAACTCTTCATCGGTAGGCTTTTTCCAGGCAGGGGCTCTGACGGTTTGAACAGCACGTTCGACAGTCGATGCCTCGGTTCCATCAGGCATTTTATGGATAGTCAAGTCGACTTTGGGGATGGGTCTCTTTTGTTGAAAAGCGCGAATGGCGTTTTCTAATTGTTTCGAGTTTTGAGCAGCTGTACTGTCTTCCATTGTGAATATATTCTTAAAATCAGGTACAAGTTAGATTAATAACAAAATTGAAAGGTTTGGAATTATTCTTTCAAATGGTAATGCTATAATTGGGAATCTTGGTTGATAGTGGGTTATGTGTCAGTTGTATGTGTATGCTTTAGAAGCGGTTACTAGCTAAGCTGATTTGATTAAATATATCTAACAAAATATCAGCTGGCAATTCAATAAATATTTAAAATTAATTAATTCAATTGAACTAAATTGTATAAATTGTTGTAGTTTAGTTGTTGTTGTTGTTGACAAATTTTGTTTTTTAATATTTTAAATGTCCAGTTTTCTTAAAAAAACAAGACCAGTAGTATAAAAGATAAAGCAATGTCACAAAGAAGTCAAGGGGGTTTTATATAAAAAAGAGTTTATTCTCTAAAAAAAAAAGCTCATGTGGTGGTGACGTCTGAACCAGGAATCCTTGCGGCTATGTTACAATTTCAATTGTGTTGCTCTGCTTGTAACAAGTCACATGCAGGTAGTTATGATATATTGGGTACGGGTCGCAGTTGATAACTGATTACCAAAGCTAATTTCCCTTAATATTTCAAAAGATTCTTTGATAGATTTAACAATTGCAATATTACTATTTCAAAGTATTTCGTTGAATATTTTGAAGGTAAAATTATTATTATTGCTTTGCTCTTTTTCAGTTTGAAACGTGGCTGTATACAAAGCCAACAGGGGGAGGCTGGTGGTTTTGCTGGAACATGTTGCTAAAATAATCTTAGAAATAGCCATGATTAAAAACTAGCATAGTTACCAATAACATAATTCAATTTCATTAAGCTTTTGTAAAAGATATATATATATATAAGAATTTGATAAATCATCTAAAAAGGCTTATTCCAATTTATATTTCTCAATTCTTTGAATGTCTAAATTGACCAATTTTTTGAATCATAGTGTCGGCGACAGCATCTACTGCGCCTCTAGGTCTCAAGAGTGACGGCCCTTTGGGTGCAGTTTGCTGAACTCGGAACAGTTTAATGTTTGTATTATTCCATACACCAACTGGGACAGAGTTGCTGGTACTGTTGTGCATTATCATATTGGCTGCGTCCAGTTGAGAAGTTCCACGCTCGGCTTGATAAATGCATCCCCACAGAATGCTCTCGTACCATCCAAGCGAGCCCCGGTTCCATGTAAACTTTTCGACAGAAAAATCAGAAGGAAATTGCTGTGGGCTGTTTACAGTTCCGTAAAACACTATTCCAGGAATTGATGTGACTGTAGAAATACTGTCAATTGCCTTGCTCGCGTCTAGCTTTGCTGTAAGAGTTTGATTCTGAGATGACTGGTCTCTGAAATATGGAATACATTTCTTCAAATGCGAAATCATAGTGGTAATGGTGTAAATGGGAAGTAATGGTAACCAAGTTAAAGTCCACTCAGTAGTAGGGTGAAACGCTCCTTTACTATCATAGGGAATGCTACTTTGTGACATACTATTTGATGTTGGCGTCGCTGGTGTTTCTGGTGAATAATATCCTCTGTTATCACCTTTCTCCGAGATCAAAGAGTCCTGTCTCATGTGTCTTGACGGTGTTCCTTTGCCCTTATTTTTTAACAAAGTGCTACCGCTTGAATTTGAAGAAAAAACATTTAATTCTGGATTTCTCTTCTTTTCTTCTTCTTCAATCGATAACGTTGTTGTCTTCTTTATCAGCTCTTTTTCATCGTCTTTTCTATTATCGTCGCTGTCATCTTCATCGTCTTTATCACCATCATCAATTACAAAGGCTGAAACAGATTGTTCAAGTTCTGCGTAAGATGACGAAATTTTAGCGTCAATAGACTTTTTTGAAACAGATGACCAAATACTTTCAACATCTGCACCCACAGTCAACGAACGGATAGTATTGAAGACACTTTCATTTTTCAAAATCAAAAACACCAAGTTTCGGTTTGAGGCAAAGTGACATTCAATCATCAAATTCATCGATTTTAAGACACTTTCCAAATGATTGTGGTTTGACTCGTTTGCAAACAGAAACGATGGATTCGCAATAGCTGCACATAGTTGTACTAATGAAGCCGCGGCCTGGTAACAAATATTGATTGTATATGGCGCAATATTATTGATACAGTTTAAAAACGTGGGCACTAATATGTTGAGGTTTGTGTGCTTGTTAGTAATTGTTTTAATCAACTTGATAATAAAATAGTCGGCATAGGATCCGTTGAATGGTGGCAATTGGAAAGTTCCTGGTAAAACGCCATGACCATTAAAGGTTTTTGATAACGAGCTGGCAAAAGATGGATCGCTAGTAAGGTATAATAGCTCATAAGTACAAAGTCGAACAAAATTCAGTTTGTATTCGTCACACGCTTTGTCGCTAATAAAATACAACATTATGACAAAAAAATCATGCATCCTCTCAGTGCCAATCAGAAATTGTTTGAACCTTTTGTTGCACTGAACCAAATCCCAAAACAACATTGCGAGTTCCATGGACCAGGGAATTTCTTTGCGAGATCCTGGTAAATAAGAAGAAGAAGCGTTTATTGGCTGCGATAGCATTTTTGCCAAGGAATCAGAAATAAACTGCAAATCATCAAGTTTGTGAATCTTGCTGCACAAATGGCGGAAAATGTTTTTAGGTGCTGATCCATCAGTGAAATATTCGCTTTCAGGAATTGGGTATATCAACAGGGTTTCAAGGTACTGAATTGAGTAAGTGATCAACAACTTGTGGTTGTCAGAAACCAGCATGTGGTCATAAGGAACATTCCACTTGGGACTATATTGTAAAGTGGTATTCAAAAGTGAACATAAGATAGCCATTGCCATTCTCTTATCAGTCTTGGTCACCATGTATGTTAAAAATGGGGATCCTTCTACTGGAAGCGTTGAGGGCGATGTGTATAAACAGCCTGACGTCAACGCTAAAAGAAACCGAAGAATTTCAATTTTGTTACTGTCTTGCTCATTGGTAGAATTCAACGAAGTTGTACAACCAACACCAGTATCCCAAATCGAATATGAGACTTTAGAAGATGAGTTGGCAGGTTTTGGTATAGTAAAGTCGGAAAAAAAAAGCAAATTAAAAGCAGTGTCTATCAACTGTTCGCCAAGCGGTTTCAATTCATAAAACTCTGAGGTGTTGCGTTGCTGGTCGTATTCATCGTTATCAACCACTGGATTTTGTGTTGTACTGGCAGAAGAGTTAAGAACGCTATTATTGTAGTTGTATTTGTAGTTGTTGTTGTGGCTAGCAGAATCTTTTCTAATGCGACGACGTTCCCAAAAAAAGGAATGTGACCATTGATCTAATTCACTAGACTGGTTCTTTTGTTCAAAAATGAAAGGTAATACACGCGTCAGCAGTCGAACACAGTTCAGAAGCTCTTTTGCAGGAGCAATTTCAGGGTGCGGAAATTGAGAGTGGTTAAAAAGGTAAAAAAGGCGTGAAGAAACTGCCAATATAAAAGTTTCTAAGTTAGACCTGAAATTGTCGCGAGTTTGTCGAATATCTGAGTTTGTGAAGAGCGTAAAGATATCAGTCACAGAGACAGGTTGTTGCCAAAACTAAATAGGGTTAAATGAAAACAATAAGAAAAAAATTGATATCGAAAAGATGTTAGTAAACAACTAAATTGATTGAAAAAAAAAATAATGTTGAAACATACTTGTGTCCAATAGACATCATTTGCGGCAATATCAGAAACTTCAAAAAGCCTGAATATATGATTTTTAAATTGTAATTTAGAATCAGCGGCACCCATTACAATTTTTAAAGCAAAAACATGCGAAATCAAAAGTATGGAGCACTTTTGCTTTCTCTGTGATTAATAAGGGCAGATATAGAGAGAGGTGGTAAAAAACAAAATGAAGATTCGAAGATCAAACGTTGTCGGGCTTAGTAGGGTCAGGTGATGAAATAATTGGTTACGTTGTTATGTGGTTAGGGTACTATGACTGGATAGTTTTAATGGAGAGGATACTAAGCAGATGATAAGAGCAATAGTATTTTACAATTCTCTAAAGTATTTACAAATAAAAACTATTTAATGCATAGATATGAGTTTCGACATTAGTAAAAGTAGCTGTAACTTAGCCAATATCATTTCAATCGGTATCACATATATTATATTATTCACTGATTAGATTCACAGTTTTGATGATAATTTTCCATATCATTTGGTTAAATCTGAAAAACGGGATTGTGAATAAGGCAAGAAATAAAACTCATATTATGATCCGTGGCTATACGAATGAATAAATGTTTTTAATATGTTTTTTGATTTTTGAAGTAATTATTATCATGGTTGTTTTTACTTTGAGGTTTGCAAAAAAATCTGAAATCTGCTATCTCCCAGCCAATTACAACACCAAATTTCTCTTTATTAGGAAGCCAATCGTAAGAGCTGCTGATTCCAATACTTTTTTCATAATGCTTTAGTTTATAACTGAACAAAGCAAACAATCTATCTTTTCCACGGCTAAACTTTCCATTGACAGCTTCACATGGACTCAAAGGTGTAGACTGGCAAACATAGCCATTTCCAGGAGTAAATATGAAAAAGACTGGAGAGCTAAGTTTAAAATCTTGCTTTCCAAAAGCGCCTATTCCGCATTCTGAAAAGCTATCTCCGCTACCAATAAAAAAAAAGGGTAAAAATTAATCTAGAGAGGATGTGAAATCAGGAGTAGCAGCAGTGCTAGATATTGACTTGCCAGAAGAACTTGTTGTATGACTGCATGTCGCTCTATATCCCTTCGGATAATACCAGACGATTTCCGGACAGCTGCCGGTTCCGCTGAGTGAATTGGCTTGTATTAACCATATGAGAACTAGGCAGCGATAAGGATATCATTGTAATGCTCCAAAACAAGTTAGGGATACCCTTAGTCGCAATACAAGTGGCAGTAATTGCAACACATGTTACACTTCATATTGCAGATTTTACTAGCAAGAACAATTTGTATTCCTCACGGTCTAACCACGAGGTTCTTACTACAAAAGCATAATCTTAAAAGAGAATAAAAAATATTTATTCTTGCAAATTAGTATCCAGATGTTACCATGTAAGGGCAAATAGGTTTTAAAATTTATACTGAAGTTAATTGGTTTATCACTATATTCACATCAAGTCAAGTGTCTCCTCCGCTAGTGAGCATAACAGATATGGGTAGTTGTAATATTTGAAAAAGCCACGCACAAAGCCTAGTTAATCTTGGCTGAATGTATTAGCCGTACCCAGTATATTTACTCACTTAACCAAGTGATTAGGAGAAATTTAGCAGTCCAAATTTTAATTGAATTGCCACAACGAGGCCAGTACTTTGTTAATATGCGCACTTATATACGAATGAAACTAGTAGTTACAAAAAATATAACGGACCGAAATATCGAAACTTCGAATAAAACTCATTGTATTACAACATTTGATGGTCAAGTCAAATCATAATGTGATTTAAATATTTTAAGTTAATTTGCTATTGCAGCTAGTTTACAATTAATGACATAGAAGCGTCAAGTGAAAATAAAATAAAATGCTTTAGTGAAGCACAAGTATTAGCAATATCTGATGTTGAAGACTAGTATCTTTATTGGACATTGTACAGAGTAAAAGAGGCTTTTTAAACAAAACAAATTCATTTATTTATCTATAAAAAAAAAAAAAAAGTGGGATATACCTCTAACTATTCAATTCACTTGTTCATCTTGACCAACCCATCGATTCTTCCATTGACAACCGCATCAATCAAAATCCAAGCCACAGCTTCAGGAGGCGGCAATTGTGGCTCACCTTCCTTAAGTTCTTCTGGTCTCTTTCCAAATGTTCCAGTTTCCGAGTACTTCAAACACTTTCTAACTTCTTCAAATCCAAACCACTGAGCGTCTGCCAATTCTGGGTCATGGCCCAAATGAATAGCATGTGCGGCTGATTCAGGATCGGTCACTTGCGCAATACAGCCAACCATGATGTTGGCAGGGAAAGGCCATGGCTGCGATGAGTACATAACCACCCTTCCAACAGTCACGCCAGACTCTTCCCACACTTCTCTGCGCACACAATCTTCAATTGTTTCAGCAGGTTCCAAAAATCCTGCCAAGCAGGAATAAAACCCAGGCGGGAATCGTTTACCGCGACCCAGCAAGATTTTGTCACCAGTGTAGTTGATTACTGCAGAAATAATGGATGTGTCGGTACGAGGAAACTGCAAGTTTGAAATAACACCTCGAGTAGCGCATGCCTTTTCTTTAGGAATACCGGCATCAGTAGCAGGACAGACCAACTTTGTGCCACCGTTGACGCTCATGGTGAGTGATCCGCAGCCTCCACAGTACCTGTTACGAGCGTTCCAGTCGACATACTGGCGAGCATGAGCAACAACGCCAGATTCCTCGGCGCTCAATCTGAATCCAAATGGATTGAATCGGTCGTTACCGAAAAAGGCACTCACTTGGGATGCAGATTTGATAGCCTTTGCTGCAGAAAGGAGGTGTTCGGATTGTAAGTAGGATTCAGAAATGTCAATGGCAAAGTATGGGATTCCGTGATAAGTTCCGCTAGAAGATTGGGTATAGGTGAAGCAGGGAGAAGAGTCAGAATCGGATTTGGAGTCGGGATGGGTTTGTTCAAGACCTAAAAAGACAAGAATTGGCTTGCCAGCGCCTGCAGCATCGCGCTTAGAATCCCAATTGTTAACTTGTTCTTGTTCAGAAAGTGTGTAAGGCTCGCCAATAAAGTCTTTAACGTCTTTGTAATTCAAAAACTCGAGTTTGTGAAGAGGAGGTCTTGTGACGTGAGGAGGAAGAGTTGCTGGGTCGTTATTAATATTAGTATCAGTTGCTTTATCATCACTTTTAGTATCGATTTTAGAGATGGGAGGGCTCAAACCGTCCAAGACAAGAAACTTGGTGCTTGGATGGACAACAGCCTGGTGCAAAAAGTCGTAGTCAGTTCTCAAGAAACTGAGTCTGTTGATGAACGACTTGCCATAGTAATTGACAGGCTC
This sequence comes from Magnusiomyces tetraspermus, assembly GCA_030578715.1. Lineage (NCBI taxonomy): Eukaryota > Fungi > Ascomycota > Dipodascomycetes > Dipodascales > Dipodascaceae > Magnusiomyces > Magnusiomyces tetraspermus. The sequence goes on from JAKTYL010000187.1 coordinate 8,933, forward strand.
GGCGCCAAAAACGGTGTTCAAACTGGCTAAAGACATGTGTGTGCGAGTGTTTGAATGGTTTAAGAAAAAGCTTGGATGAGTCAAGAATTTCAAGGGTTTGTATGACCAAATTGGTTTGAAAACTTTGAGTATTTTGAGTATGTTGATCTAAGCGAATTGAAAAAAAAAAAAAAAAAAGAAAGAAAGAAAGATTAAATCGAATGCAGATTTTGTTGGTTTTATATGATTATTCAAAAAAAACAAAACAAGCCGTTGAGAGAAACAAGGCTTCACATAAAAAGTGTGATCATGTATAAAAGACTACTGTTATACTTGTATTACATGAAAGGTACAACATTAGTCATCTGGGATAATCGGCTCATGAACTTTTTCTGGTTTGAAAGGTGGGGAATTCAATAGAAAACTAGGGGGACAGTTTAGAAGGTTCAATCTTTATTTTATAACCAACTGATTATGTACTGGTTCATTTGTAGTTTAGAAGTAGTGTTATCAGTTTACAAGTGATGATATTGATAGTCCTTGGCTTTACAGTCGCAGTTTGTGTGTGTGCCATGATAGTCAAAAGTGAGCCATGCTGAAAGCAATATTATGTAATTTATGACATACTATATATTAACAGTCTCAGTATCACATGAATAAGTCGTGACTATTTCCTATAGTTATTTTATGGTAACTAAATAACAAACTCACACATCCCAAAACCAGCCCCCAATTATTGATCCAAATTTGTTGTTTTTGGTTTTTTCAGTTAAGTACACGTTGGCTTCATTCCATCCAGAATAATTTTTTTTTTCCGATACACACACACGATTTTATCTATTCCTCGAGTATAAACTTGTACTGAGACACTTACGGTTTTATATCTCTCTCATTTTGTTGATTTGAATTGGTGTTGTTAGCAATTATCGATAACTTTGAACAATTGATATAAATACTTATTAAAACTAACAAGTAATAAACGGTTGTGTTTTCTGGAAAAGATTACCTGAGTTGAAATATTTATATTGGCTCGGAAAAAAACCGATAAAACTAGCATCACTTTTGATACCTTAGCACAGACACGCACACCCACTGCTACTTACACATACAAATATCACATACTTTTTTTTTTTTTTTTTTTTTTTTTTTACCAACACGTGTAAATAAGAAAAACTATTCACAGATTTTCACCACCACTCACGACTAATCATCCATTTTGATCCAAATCGTGAAAAATAAAAATACTTTGATAAACAGGATATCAAAATAATTAATAATACGATTACCAATTAAAATCATCATAATCTATAAAAACTATCAAAATGACCGACGCTTTTGATAAACTCCAAGCTTCACCACTCGGCAAAGCCTATCGCACATACCAACTCTACGTTGACCGCACCACTCCCCATGTTGCGGCCCGCTGGGCTTCTGAAGCCCTTTTGCTCTTCATCTTCATGCTGCGCATCGTCTTTTCCCAAGGCTGGTACATTGTGTGCTACGCCCTCGGCATCTACCTCCTCAACATGTTTCTTTTGTTTTTGCAGCCCAAATTCGATCCTTCAATAGAACAGGAACAAGTCAGCGAAAACATTGAAGAAGGCACTGGCGCATCCGGTCTCGAAGGCGATAATGCTGCCGAAGCCGCTGCTGCTGCCGCTGCTGGCAATGCTGGCGAAAATGCAGAATTCAGACCGTTTATTAGAAGACTCCCAGAGTTTAAGTTTTGGTTTAACTCAATCAGAGCTACTGCCGTTGCACTCTTCACAACCTGCTTTTCGTTCTTTGATATCCCGGTCTTTTGGCCAATCTTGCTCGTTTACTTTATCATTCTCTTCTTTTTGACTATGAGAAGACAGATCCAGCACATGATGAGATACAAGTACTTACCCTTTGATATTGGCAAGACTAAGTACAACAAATAAACAATTATATTAATAACTAAATGGGTTTACGTGGATAATAGAGGGAAAAAAAGAAAGGAAAAGGAATGGATTTCAAACTTATGGAAAATGTTATATAGTTAACGTGATATATATATATATATATATATATATATATACTAATTAATTAATACAAGTATTTGGTAGTAATAAAATAATATAAATTTAAGGAGTTTGATTTTTTCTCGACAAAGTTTAAAGAAACTATGTAGTGCGGTCAAGGGACTAAAAACCACTACGTTCAACCAGACATGGTTTAAACCTTCGTACACAAAATTTTAAACGTAAAAATACATTAATTTAAAATACAAAGTCATAAAAACAAAAAAATATGCAGTTGATGCAGTTTTATATACAAAAACAAAAGGTATTCATTAAAAGTCAATAAAACGTTTCATAGTCATCAAGCCAAGGAAATAAAAGAATTGTCCAAGACTGTTTTAAAAAAGGTTGAAGCTTTTTTTTTCTAGTTACACAAGATACTAAAAACTAAAGCGTTTAGTATCTGTAGTGGTCGGCCTTGTAGGGGCCCTCAGCGGCAATGCCAAGGTACTCAGACTGCTTAGGAGTAAGAGTGGAAAGCTGGACATCGAGGTGCTTAAGGTGAAGACGGGCAACAGTCTCGTCAAGAATCTTGGGGAGAACGTGCACACCAACTTCGAAAGGACCAGACTTGGCAAACTCAATGTGCTTCTGTCTGAATTCCTCGTTCTTGGAGTTGAAAAGAGCAATCTGGGCAAGGACCTGGTTGGTGAAAGAGCAGGACATGACAAAAGAAGAGTGACCAGTGGCACAGCCCAAGTTGACAAGACGGCCCTCAGCAAGGAGAATGACGTGGTTGCCAGACTCAAGGAGGTATCTGTCGACACCGGGCTTAATGTTAACGTGGCCCTTAGCGTTGGCCTTCAACCAAGCAACGTCGATTTCAATGTCAAAGTGACCAATGTTGCAGACAATGGCGTCGTTGCGCATCTTGGAGAAGTGGTCGCCAGTGATAATGTCACGGCAGCCAGTGGTGGTGACAAAGATCTGACCAACAGAGGCAACTTCCTCCATGGGGAGAACAGGGTAGCCAGAGACGGCAGCCTGGAGAGCATTGATAGGATCAATTTCAGTGACAATGACCTTGGCACCCATAGACTGGAGAGCCATGGCACAACCCTTACCAACATCACCGAAACCAGCGACGACAGCAGTCTTACCGGCAATCATGACGTCAGTGGCACGCTTGATACCGTCGACAAGAGACTCACGGCAGCCGTAAAGGTTGTCGAACTTGGACTTGGTAACAGAGTCGTTGACGTTGATGGCAGGGACCTTAAGCTTACCGTCCTTGAGCATGCGGTAAAGGTGGTGAACACCAGTGGTGGTCTCCTCAGAAAGACCGTAACAGTCCTCAAGAAGTTCGGGGTACTTTTCGTGGACAAGGGAGGTAAGATCTCCACCGTCATCGAGGATAAGGTTGAGCTTCTTGTCATCCTTGAAAGCCTTGAGCTGCTGCTCAATACACCAGATGTATTCTTCCTCAGTCTCACCCTTCCAGGCAAAGACAGGGACACCAGCAGCAGCAATGGCAGCAGCAGCGTGGTCCTGGGTAGAGAAAATGTTGCAGGAAGACCAAGTGACTTCAGCACCGAGGGCAGTAAGGGTCTCAATCAAGACAGCAGTCTGGATGGTCATGTGCAAGCAGCCAGCAATACGGGCACCCTTCAAAGGCTGAACGGAAGCGTATTTCTTTCTAGTCTCCATGAGACCAGGCATTTCATTCTCAGCAAGTTCGATTTCCTTACGGCCAAAGGCAGCAAGACCAATATCGGCAACTTTGTAGTTAGAAGCAGGGGCGCTCATTGTGAATTAGAAGAAAAAAAGGTGGTGAATTGAAAAACGAAGGAAGTAAGGAATTGATCAAAGATCAGACAAGATAAAGAGGTGAAAAGGTTTGAGAAAAGAGGAAATTGGGTTATTTAAATACTTTTTTTTTTTACTTTTTATTTTTTTTCCAAAAATTTCGTGACAAGGTTGTCCATCATTGAATTCAACAAAAAAAACGAAAAATGACCGGGTAACTTTCACATGTCTCGTCAAAAAACGTTTTTTTTGTATTTCTCACTATGTGTGAGCGTGAGTAGCTTGTCGTTGTGAGAAGCCAGCAAGTGTGGCTGAGCTGGAAGGGTGTGATTGGCAGAGTCAAGTTGCTGATTTGGCAATGACGGCTCTTGTCAATTAACTTGTTATCCCAAGTGACAAATCCGGGTTCTCAAATGCACACACACACTATTTAATTGACACGTAGCGCTGTTTTTCGGTGAATTGAATTTCTACATGCGTAGCGATAATGAAACGAATATATATATATATATATATATGTGTGTGTGTGTGCTGACTTTAAGCCATGTCTGGGCAGTTCAAGACTTGGGAATGAGTAACGCCAACAAAAATGGAATTGAGATACTCAACAAAAGTCTGACTCGTATTTAAAGACTGCCAATTCTCGATCAATGAATACAGATAAGTATAAATTTTCAGAAATTATCATAAAAAATGATCAAAGCGACCTATTTTATCAATTAAATATATTCTATACATGTTTATACACCTTTTCAATATGTTTATTCAATCCAATTGGCACTTGAAATCTCAGGAATCTTAGGGAGTCAATTCAAATCTTCTAACATGCCAGCCGCGCAAGGCTCATACTAATGCGCATTTTTCCAGAGTTTTTTCAGTGTCAAATACCCCAAAAGCTATTCCGTGAACTTAAATCATGACGAAAAAAACAAAAAAACCATGAATTCAGCTGAGCAAAAAGTTCAATCGTTAATAAGAAGCTGAATAAATCTGGTGCAGTTTATACTCATTCAAGGGTTTATGTGTACTGACAATAACTTGAAATCGTTGGGAATTGGCTGTTTTTTTCACATGCAAAGTTTTCGTAAGGTAGGTGCTGTGTACAGTAACCAAAATGTGCTGCTCAAATTTGGCCAAATATTGGCTGATTGCATGTAGCCTTTTAAACGACTTGAAATACCGAGAGATAAACATCATACCTTGTTGGATA
>JAKTYL010000187.1:14012-31372 GCA_030578715.1 Magnusiomyces tetraspermus
AAAAAAAAAAAAAAAAAAAAAAAAAAAAAAAAAAAAACGTGAGACGCAAAAAACAAAGCATAAGGCCTTGCAAATACAATATTTATCCCATAAATGCACCACCTGCAATGCACAGATTTCTTTCTGTAAACTGGACACGATACACAGGTGTCTTTTTCGTGTTAAACACTGCCAAATGGTCTTGAGTAACTGCCACTTCTTTACGTTTCCTGCTCTCGAAATCATTAACTGATCCATACTTTCCTTCTGTTCCTGATGTCGCGTTTTTGCCTGCACTGTTTCCACTGCCGCTGGCACCATTCGCGCCAGCCGAAGAAGAAGATCCTCCTTCGCCCGCATTGGCCTTTTTACTAGCTGAAATGGCCCCTGTTCCGTTATCAGCAAGCGATGGATCAACGTATGTCGCAATGGGTTCAGGATTCAAGTCATTAGTACCACGACGCACGTCCCATACTCTCACGGTACAGTCTGCGCCAGAAGACACCAACACTGAACCTTCTTTGGAAAACGCGAGCGAGTAAATTGAAGACTTGCCGTGGCCACGCATAGTCTTGAGTCTGCGGCCACTGCCAATGTCCCACACGTTAATTGCACTGTCTTCGCCAGCAGATGCTAACCATCTGCCGTCTGGAGAAATCACAGTACTCGAAACTGCTGCAGTGTGACCAGTAAACACACGAACAGTGTTGCCTTTGTTAATATCCCACAATCTACAAGTCTTGTCACTAGATCCTGTAACAACGTACAATGAATTGGGATGAAACGAAACAGTGTCAACGTCACTTAAATGGCCAGCAAAGATTCGGAGCGGGTAAATGTGGTCACAACTCCACAATCTAGCAGTTTGGTCATGAGAAGCTGTTGCAAAATAGTGGCCAAATGGGCCAAACGAAACGTCCCAAACTGGACCGTTATGGCCTTTGTACGACACCAAAGCTGAGTAAGTATCTGTAGACCACAAACGAACACTCTTGTCCTCTGAAGACGAAAGCAGGTATCTATTGTCGGGGCTAAACGACAACCCATAAACAGGCCCAGCGTGTCCAATTAATCGTCGCGCAAGCATTGATGTATCTGTAGTTTCTTGAACATGCTGCGTTTGATTGCTTCCAAAGTACCCATCGCTGTCGTACTCTTTGCTGTTTTCTGTATCGTTTTTCAAAACACTTTTGAGTCGTTTGCCTTCCAAACTCCAAAGCTTGATAAAACTGTCAGAAAAACCTGCAGCAACAAGCTTCGAATCGTTGGAAAATACCAGGTTGTTCATGTCGTCGTGGGTATTGTGGAAGGTGTACATGCACACAGATGGTAAAGCCGACTGCGTGGTTCCAATTCTTATCCTATGGCGCGAATCTTTCACAGCTTGGATTTCTGTCTGGATATCTGCTTCCTTATAATGTGGCAATGGTAATGCTGATCTGAAGGGTGAGTCTGCATCTTTGGTATGCAACTTGTGAAACTCTTGAATCAAAAGATCACCTTCTTTAGGATCACGCTTGTTGGCTTCGTTAATTTCCATTTCCACATCCTTTTCAAAGTCAGGATCCAAAGGCAATTTTCCGAGTTTAAGAGGCTGGTTTTGTGGGTTCAAACTGTCAGCTTCAGCGCTTCCGTCTGCAGCGCCTGTAGTTCCTCCTCCTGCTCCTCCAGCACCAGCCTTTGACTCAGCAGGCAAAGTAAGCCCAGGCAATCCTTCTTCAGGATCCAAAACGTATTCTGTAGAAAAACGCGAAGGTCTGGCGGTCGTGATTTTGGCCTCAATGTACTGGTTGATGATACGAATAATGGAGGATCCGCCTGCTTCTTCAATTTCGTGCAAAAAGTACACGAGCAAGTCAAAAGTGGTTCTGGACACATTCAAGACATACTTGTTATTTCTAAAAGTTTTTGTAAACTCGTTTTCCTCGATGTGTGCAGGCAGCGAGATGCTCAACAGAGTTTGAAGCTCCTTGTAGTGCAGAGTGGCATGCTCGACCGCGTTTTCTTCAAAAAAGGACTTGGCTTGAGACACGTATCCTTTGGATATCAGGTCAAGGTAAATATGGACAAATACCGGGTATAAAACGCGTCGGAGCTCGGGCTTGTACAAGTCTAGCGACTTTTCAGTCCAGTCGCGCAGCGCCAAATATGGTCTGTCGTGGGTATTATACACCTGCTGCATCTCTTTGGATGTCTGAATAGATGATGTTTGTGGTTTTGTACCAGTCTCAGTTTTGGCTACAGGCTCAAGCGTGTCTGATGGCAAGTACTTTGGACCAGTTAATGGACCTGAATGGTTAACATTTTCAGGATTCAGCGACTGCGAGTAGTACGAGTTCAAACCGGTTGGGTAATTATATCCTGCTCCCTTTTCAGGTTTATTGGCAGCAGAAGATTTAGGTGTCAAAATTCTGGAAGACTCAATACGCTTGGTGGCATCCCGTCGAGTATATCCAGTCTTGTTTAAATGATCCAAAACAGTCGTAGTAATTTCATTCTGTTCAGGCTTTTTAGGTGGAACGCCGCCAACACCGGCATTATTGCCACCAGCTACGTTAGAACTGTTAGTACCAACTCCTCCAGTACTGTTTCCACTAATGCTGCCTCCAGGACGCGTAGCCATGTTGTTATTATTGTTATTGTTTGAACCTCCCGATTGTTGTCCGTTTATACCAGACTGAGCGCCTCCTCCAGCCGCCATAGATGCTTGGTTGTTGGTTCCTGACATTTGGATTATATGTGTATGCTTTCCCGCTTATAAATAAGGTTGATTAGAAATCAACTGTTGATTGATTGGCGTAGTTGATTTTTTTTTTTGTGACAAAAAAAAGTGTAGACTTTAAAATGATGAGCTGAACTAGTGAGTGAAAAAAAAACAAGGTTGTGTTGGAGATTTGGCAATAATAAAAGTTATAGTCACGTGATCAAACACTACGTCTTGGGCTTGAGTTTGGATTTGGCCTCTATTGAACACATTATTCATTCTAATATATACTCTTGTTGTTAAATACCACAATAATCGTCATTATTATACATGTATAATCTAATCCTCTCGCCTAGAACGAGTTTGCTTTTTTGCGGCAGCTTCAGCCTCCTTTTCAGCTTCTATTTCTGTAACAAATGTATTGAGCGAGTCTGTGTCCAAAGTAACTGCCTCTTTTCCAGGTTCCAATACCATAATCTCAATATTTTTAGCACCAGTCTGCACAATCTCCAACAAGCTCTTAACAGTGAGTCTGATCGTGGCGTCTTTTGACATGTTTTCTTCATAACTTTTCTCGAGAAGCTCACGAACAGTTTTGCTGTTTCTGCCAATGGCGTTGGCTTTCCACGCCGAGTAAATGCCTGAAGGCTCTGTCATGTACAGTTTTGGTTCAGGGTCATTTGGATCAAACCCAACAACAAGTGTAGAAACGCCAAAAGGTCTAACACCGCCACTTTGTGTGTATCGCTGCTGGACACCTGCAATATACTTGGTCATGTACTCAATAGACGCTGGATCTTCGACAGTCAGCTTACGAGATTGAGCTTCAACGCGTGCCTTGTCAATCAAAATACGAGCATCGGCATTGAGGCCTGCAAACGCAAGGTATATGTGGGAATCAAGTTGGTTGATCTTGGAAGGGGTAGTTCGGGTGTCTTGCAGTTTGAGAGCAGAACGCTTTTCGCAGCCAACAATGACTACATTGGCGCCTTTAATGGCAACAGCACATGTTCCGCGTTTAACAGCTTCCAGTGCGTATTCAACTTCTAATGATGGTTGTTAGAAATAATGAAACTAAAAGGCAATGGTAAAAGAGTAGAAAAGAAAAACAATTAAACGGAATTGATAAAGTTCAATTGAATGGTTGTAACGTACGGAAAACATGACCATCGGGACTAGATATGTATAATTGATAATTGGCACTAGTTAGTGGATTTTCATAATTGGTGGCAAACAGTCCTGGTTTAAACTAGAAACAAGAGAAAGCCAAAGACAAAATGAAGATAATTATGAAGAACACACACCTGAAAACTGATAATGCTCTGTCGTAACCGCTCATTATATCTTACAAAAGTAAATATGAATATATAGTTTAGGTGATAATAATTGATGATTGTTGTTGGTATAACTGAATGAAAAAAGAATGTATGAATGGCTTTAGAAGATGTATGTGTATCTGTGGCAAGTCCGTGTGTAGATGTGGGAGGGTGATAAAGGCGTTCTGACTTTTACTGTTGGTATAGTAATTGTGAGCACCATTAAATGTTAAGACGCTCATTGCGAATTTCATTACTGGCTTAGTTTTCATGTAGAATGAATGAGACGACGACAGATCTAGTTTTCGATGACAATTCTTAATAAATGAAAGTTTTGAAAATGTTCTTAAAAAGCTTAGAGTAATATCGCGTTAACTAAGTATGAATTTGACAGACTTCTGTGTCTCTCATTCGTAATAACTCAACAATGAGCCATTATTGAAGAACTTGCTGATTCTAGTCTAATATCCACTGTACTTGAGGTTGTTTGAATAATGATACCAATGCGAATAATTCAACTTAAGTTTATATCCAGTTGATGAAATAAATTGACTGTGAAGCAAAGCGTACAACTGAATAAACACTCAAAAATCTCAACTAATTTGAACTTAACTCAATTAGATAAAACTAACTAATTCAATTACTTTTTTCTAGCCTTGCCAAAAACAGGCAAGCCTCACATGTCATATGACGTCTTTCTTCATGAATATACTTTTGATACATTTACATATACAACTCAACTAAAACAGTTATAATTGCTCATATATAAAAGCAAGCCATTTTTCGCTTTCAATTCATTCTGGTTTGTCTTTCTTTAATTTATTTATTTATACAAAAATCCATTTCCAGTAAAAACTTTCGAAATGGCAGTGTCAAAAATTGAGGTGGGTTCTGGTAAGTGTATTTAGTTTGGTTGAATATGTCTGTTTAATATAGTTTTAATACTAACTATCAACTATAGACTCTACAGAGCCCAATTCTGCTCTTTCTAACGAAAAGCCATCATCCTTATCTTCTTCATCCACATCCTCAACACCATCCACACCTTCAACACCTTCTTCCGACAATGAAAAATCTACTGAGTCCAGCTCCTCAAGCTTTTTTTCATTTTTGAACAACTACGATGTACCTTTGGACAGAGTCACAATGTTCGATCTGCTTGACTCTTTTGCAATGGGAACTCAAATTTCCCAAAAGCTCAACACCGCAGTTCGTCAAACCGGCGACGATGTCAAAAACATGGCTGTGCGCCAACGTGATCGCGTAATGATGGTTAGCGACGAAGATGCTGAAAAACTGAAAATGATGCTTTCCAAGCAGGTTTCCGATTTAGAGGCAGGCCTGACTGAAGTGCTCGAAATTTCAATAACTGAAAAGCTAGTTTTTGCGATTGGACTGATTACTGTATTCTATGGTGGCTACATTATTGGCAGGATTCCTGAATATTTTCATGTACTCTACACTTGTGAAATGGCTGTTTTATTGCCTGTCCGCTTTTTCACGTACCGGTATAAAAAATACCAATATTTCCTTGCTGACTTGTGTTACTTTGCAAATTTCCTTGTGCTCATGTTCATTTGGGTATTCCCAGAGTCCGAAGCCTTATTTACATCTTGTTATGCGCTGACTTATGGTACACTTTCTTGGGCCGTCATTACCTGGCGCAATTCATTGGTTTTGCACTCTGTTGACAAAACCACTTCGTCTGCTATTCATATCCTTCCTCCTGTAGTTTTCCACGTTATTACTCACTTGTTGACTCCAGAGTACAAAGCCGAAAGATTCCCCGGTGCTGTCAAGGTTGCCAGGTGGAGTATGTTTAGTGGACTAGTCTGGGCTAGCGTTGCTTACTTGGTTTGGCAATCTCTGTACCACTACTTTATCACTATCAAACGTAAAGATAAGATCAAGGCTGGCCGAGCGACAAGTTTCGAGTACCTTCGCAAATCATACGGCAATACCAAAATTGGTAAAATAGTTAACAATTTACCAGACCCGTTTCCAGTGGTTGCTTTTACGTTCATTCAGTACGGATACCAGCTCGGAACAATGTTGTTGTGTCCGTTGTGGTACGGTTCAACTATTCTTTCGGGGCTTTTCATGACTTTTATTTTCTTCACGGCGTCATACAACGGTGCAACTTATTATATTGATTACTTTGGTAAACGATTTCAAAAGGAAATGTTGAAATTACAAGGTGAAGTGGAGCAGCTCACTAAAGATGCTGATAATAATAAGAATAAAGATGGAAACGTAAACTTAACGAATGATCAAGAAAGCCGTGCCAGTTCCGATTCCGATTCTGTTCCTGTTACTAGGAACTCAGATAGTACTGGAGCCAGCGTTTCACAAACAAATGATGGGTCATTGAGATCTCGTTCTGCAAAAACCTGAGCCTGAAATTAATATTTAAAACCCCAATTTATTTTATAAAATAAATATATACTCTTGCTCTTTTTACATATTTGTCATTATATTTATGAATTCTAATCAAAGCTTTGCCTTTTTAGAGAATTCGAGAGCCACAGCTTCAATTTCGACAGGAGTTCCTAATGGCAACTGCTTAACAGCAACGCACGATCTTGCTGGCTTGTTGTTTACGAAAAATTCTTGGTAGACACTGTTAACTTTAGCAAAGTTTTTCATATCGTCCAAGAAAATGTTGACTTTGACGACCCGGTCAAGCGAGGAATTGCTTTGCTCAAGAACAGATTTCAAGTTTTGGAGAACTTCACGAGCAAGAGTCTCGACAGGCAAAGAGTCGATTTTGTCAATGGAGTTTGGGACTTGGCCAGAAACAAAGATTAAGCCATTGGAGAGAGTGACAGAGTTGCTGAGAATGTTAGCAAGAGCTGGTTTTGATGGTTTAAGCTGAGAGAGTTAGATTAAATGAGTTGAATAATGGTGATAACAACATTAGAGCAAAGCTGGCCGAAATACTTACTGACTTGAAGTCCATTTTTGTTATTTTGCTATGTTGATCTCGAAGTTAAAAATGAAAGGTTTAGGATCAAGCCTGTACTGAAAAAAAAAACAAAAAATAAAAGCAAAATAAATGTGTATGAGCGGCTATTTAGTCCCAGCGACTATTTTTCAGATTATTATTTTTTTTTTTTTTTACAACGAAGAATACCAATTTGAGCGCACAGATTGTTTCAAACGCCAATGATAAGCCGAGTATTCAAAAGTACTCGAGAAGTACCTTTCAAGCATGTAAACATTCAATCTCCTAAATATATCCGAGTAACATCTTTTTGTAACAAGTAAAAACAATGTAATAGTCAGTATAGCCAGTAATAACCGGAAAATAAAAACAATTACAAACAGAAAAAAACGTTGACTAAAAAACCGAGTAAAAAGTTATGAACTGATTTGATTTGATAAATTCATATTGATACAATCTGTAGATACGAAATACAAAATATCACCTTTTATTTTATTTTTTTGTAGATATAAAAAGTCTACCCTTTTTCATTTTTTTTTTTTTTCTTTAGATCTGTACGCTGCTTTATAGATACACATCAACATTTAAAATTTGTCTTGCTTGACCAAAACACAAACATGGGTGAAAAAATCGTTATCTTGGGGTATGAAGCGTTGAACTAAAAGCTTTGATAAGAGTTTTTTATTTATATTAACCATCTAACTCATCATCAATATCGTTCCAGTGCCGGAATCATTGGCCTTTACACTGGTTACGTTCTTATCCAACAAGGCCGAGGAAAAGACTTGATCTACATTGCTGAATACCTTCCTGGCGACCAATCTATTTACTACACATCTCCATGGGCTGGCGGAAACTTTTCTTGCATCAGCGCGTCTGATCCTAAAGCTTTACTTCACGACAAGCTTTCATTCATCAATCTTGATCGCATTGAGAAACAGTATGGTACCGAGGCTGGTTTAGACAGACTCAACTCACGAGAGTACTGGTGCGAACAGCCTCCATCTGAAGAGAAAATCAAGTCATTGCAAAGCTATATCCCTGATCTTCGTATATTGTCAAAAGAAGAGCTTGACGAACAAGGTGCTGTTTTTGGCGTGGAGTACACTACCTACAACTTTAATTCTCCCATGTTTCTCAAGTGGATGGCAGGATACGTTGCAGGCCACGGTGCCACTTTTATTCGCAAGAAGGTTGATGGCATTGATCAGGCATTCCAAGTCGCAGCTTCTGCTGTGGAAGACCCAGCTCTTAAGCCCCGTGTTCTTTTCAACTGTACCGGTATTGGTGCCCAAACTTTGGGAGGTGTTCAAGATGGCAAGGTTTACCCAACTCGTGGCCAGGTCGTAGTCATTAGAGCTCCTCACATTAACGAAAACAGATGCAAATGGACCAGCGGAATTGCTACCTACATCATTCCTCGCCCTCAATCATATGTGAACACTGACTCTTCTTCATCTTCGCCTGCCACTACTGGCAAAAAGGGGAATGTTGGCCACATTGTTTTGGGCGGCTTTTTACAGGCTGATAACTACACAAGCGACACATTTGGCAGCGAAACTTGTGACATTTTGCACCGCACCACGGCTTTATACCCAGAGCTGCTCAAGGACCCCAAGACTGGTCGCCAGAAAAAGATCAGCGAGCTTGAGATTGTGCGTGAGGCTGCTGGATTACGCCCCAGTCGCAAAGGTGGTGTCCGTATTGAAGTTGAAGAATGGGATAAGGCAAATGGACTGTTTGTTGTTCACAACTATGGTGCAGGTGGAACTGGATACCAGTCAGGATTGGGTATGGCTATGAATGCTGTTGAACTTTGGAAACAGGAAGAGCAAAAGAAGTCTACAAAGGCTAAGTTGTAATTCGTGGAGTTTTGTCAAATTACAATTATTGGTATTGAAAATATAATCGTAAATATTATCCGCTATTAACTATTAACTATTAAACTAAAGTATTAAATAAATAAGAAAAAAAAAAAACTAAACAAAAACATAAAAAGTAAATCACACAATCACACATTCACCCGACTTTTTCAACTGATCCATCTGCTCATCTACAATCTGCTTTTCCATTTCCTGCTGCTTCAGCTTTGCCTCTTTCGGGAAATACAGTTTCAAGTACTCCAAATGCTTTGCATCTAAGTTACTTTCATCGGCACACAACACTACATTTTGGCGGCACATGGGACACCTGTCATCGCGAGCACGTTGAAGTTGGATCATGCAGCGTACGCAGAAAACGTGGTTGCATTTGAGTCGAATCGGTTTTACAGCAATACTTAAGCATACTGGACACAAGTAGTCGTCGATTTGGGGAGTTACTGGAAGCAACCGTTCAGTAATGACAAAACAAATATTTTTCGCCAGCGAATGAGAAAGAAACGGAACAGCTCCATTTCCTCCTCCACTTCCAATCATGTCACCCATGCCGCTCTTCATTTTGATTACATTCACTTTAATTTTTTCCAGCCCTAAAAGGCCAGGAAAACTTGTTTGCGAGTCTAAAGCGGTTTGCTTATCAAACTTTTTGAGAATCTTGGCGACCGCCATTCTGTTCATAGACTGGAACTGGAGGACTCGCAAAAGCGCAGTGTTGAGTTCCCAGAACCGGCGAAACGAGACGGACGACTCGCGGTTCCGGAACTGGGCAATCAAGTTGTTTCGGTCTTTAAAACTTGCTGCGTGGTGCTGACGCAGTTTGGCCAACAGGTTGTGTTTGTGAGACGCTGCTGTCAAGGTTGTACTAGTAGTAGGGGTAGAAGTGCCTACAGTGTTGGTAGGAGAAGCAGAAAAAGGGCCTAGAGTGTCTGATGAACTAGTAGAGTATTTGGTACCAAAAAACTTTGCAAGGACTGACTCAATCTGTGCAGTTGATGCAAGCTCAAGTTCTAACAATTCCTTTTTGGACATGACCCGTTGAGGTTTCGGTTTTTGGAATAAAACTCTTGCGGGATTTTCAGCCGTATTTCCAGTTGTTACCGAACCAGAATTGGTAGAACCAGTTATACCATTAGAATCTTTAGAGCCAGCGGAGCCAGTAGCATTACTCTGTCCTTGCTTACTTCCTCCCAAAGCTTCCAGCAACTCCACACTTCCTCCAAAGCCAAGAACTCTTGCCGCAAAATGGACAAGCTTTCTTCTCGCAGTTTCCACATTATGTTCACCGTGGTCCGACTCTGAGGTCGCGAAAAAAACGTTGGCAGACATGTACTCTTTGAAAACTTCTCGCCAAACGTACATGTCGCTTTTGCGCGCCGCTGGGTCAACGAGCGCGGAAACAGCGGCTTGCAGCTGGTCGACCTGACGAGCAAGCAGTGCTTCTTGGGACCGGTGGAAAGCGTTGAGGGATTCAAGCTCGGAAACGAGCATGCGGAAAAAGACAGTATCTGATTGTAAATGGATTTCTACAGTTCTAGTGGTGGGAAGAATATTGGAAGAAGTGTCAGGATTACGATTAGAATTGGGATTGGGATTATGAAGAGTATTAGGAGCTGTAAAGTCTGTGTGAGACAAAACAGGTGCAACTGTTGAAGAGTTTGATGCATGTGGTAACAAAGGTATTTTATCTTGATTCAGGCTAGAATTGGCAATATCCTCAAAATCACCAATATCATCAAATCCGTCAAACTTATCAAACTTCTCAGCCCCACTATAGCCGTCATTGCCCAACAACAAACTTTGGCCATCATCACCATTAATGCTTAAGCCATCATCATTTCGAAACCCTCTAGATCCTGTAAAAACTACGTTAGAGTCGCCATAACTCGAAGAGAATGGAACGTCACTACTAATAATGGAAACAGCGTCTGCGCGCGAAAGAAGTAACTCTTTGTCGGTATCCATATCCGAAATAGAGGTCGCATAGTTGGAAAAGCGGATTGAGTTTGGGTCAAAAAAGGTTTCATCAGAGGTATAGTTTTGCAAGGTATCTTGTTCCGATTGCTGGCCATCTTTAGGTTGGTGATCATTTTGGCTGTCGTTTCGGCCACCTTCTTTCTCAGTACTGTTCTGAATACTCTGGCCATCATCAATAGACAAATTCTCAATCCCAACATTTGCTTTTTGTAGCTTTTCCATTTCCCTGAGCCCTTGCCAGGTTTTGTCACAAAGCCTGGCGTCGACTGGTATATTCCCAGGTTCTTGGATAGTGACGACGAGTTTTGGCGAAAAGGCTTGCAAGTTGCCATCAAATGTGTAAGAGACAGGTAGTAAGCTGGGTTTTTTTTCTGAACCTGAGCTTACCACTTTTCCGTTTTCAATAGTTTTCTGGTTTTGGTTTTGGTTCTGATATTGAGTTCTGTTCAAGTCTTGGCTTTGACCATCTTTATTTAGAGTCCCATCTTGGCTTTGTTGGGCTTGCAACAATGCCTGCAACGTTTCTCGCTCGAGTCCGACTTGCTTCAGTTCTTTGACAACGTCGTTGATACACTTCTTGAGTGCTTTGTACTGGATCCCTGATTCCATCCATTCCTCAGGAATGCCCTCGTCTTCCAGGGTTTCTTGGTACAGTTTGGCAAACTTCATTTCTTGATTACCTTCGCTGCTTGGATTTTCGTAAATCAAATAATAAAGAAGATTGATAAAGCGAAAATAAGAGTGGAACGAAAAAAAAAAAAAAAAAAATCAAGAAATGGAATGTATATATGTGGACAAATAATAAGCGATAAAGAAATAGGACAATAAAAACTACAAGAAAAAAAGAAGCCAAGTCTTAAATACTTCCACTAGCTGACTTTTATACGAGATCTTCTCAAACGCTTTTTTATTCAAATATGGTTTATTTTGTTTTTGTTTTTTTATTTTAGCAATATTTTATTTTAAATTTTTTTTTTTTTTTACTTATCAGTTTTGTATATCCAAACAATAGGTGCAATTGATTCCTTGTGCACACTTCCAAACACGTTATTGGGTAAGTTTTCTTCTTTCCATTTTTTCTTTTTTTCTTTTTTTTTTTTTTTGTATAACCATTCTAGAACTTTATACAAATATGGGGGGGTCGTGATGTGTTTGGACGTGTGTGATGAGATGGAAAATAATGAACAACTGAATGGTAAAAGGAAGGAAAAAAGCAAGAGGATAAAGAAGCATTTTTGGGCACGAAATAAAGAACTAGGCACAAATCGATCTATCTTAAAACCAGTCTTGGCTTTTTGCTTAGAATTTGCTCCTTAAAAAGGGATTTACAATGTAAAATATAAAAGCACAATGAAAGGAAAGGAAAGAAAAACTACAATAAATCTTTCGGATAGTTAATTTAATATGACATTTCGTTTTTTCCTCCAAAAACAATTTTAAACAAAACTCCAGAAAATCATAAACACAGCCAATAAAAATAAACCAAGCCATTAACTTGACAAAATATAAATATGCTCGAGACCTTTGTTTTCATTACTTTTCAAAATTCGTTTTAATCAATCACTTTTTTCGTATTATTATTATTGTTTTTTTTATGTTTTTTTTTCAAGCCAAAACTCAAACTGTTTAGTTGAATTGGGGGTTGACCTCACCAGAGACACCTTCCTTGGGCTCTCTTCTCTTGTAGTCCTCACCATTGTTGTGGTGTCTGGAACGTCTGTCATCACCACCACGACGGCCACCGGCAACGGCACGGGCCTGCTTGATGTGGGTAGCAGGGACAATCTCGTCAGGGACGGAGAGCCAGTTGCGGAGGTAGACAAGGCCTTCGTCAGTGAGAGTGTAGTAGTAGTATTGCCACGAGAAACGGGTCTTGGCGTAGCCCTTGGAGGTCAGCGACTGGAGAGCCTTGATGACGAAAAGGTTCTTGGTGGCGATTTCCTCGTGCTGTGGCTGGTTAAAGTCCTTCTTGGCGACAAGAACACCCTCTAAAAGATGAATGTTAGTGATGATCGGGGGACGGAGCGGAATCATGATGGCAACAGTGAGAAAAGCAAGGATGATAAAGTGGATAAATGAGATGATAACAATCAAGTGGTCATGATAGTGGAAGTAATAGAGGTATTGATAATGATATCAAGGTATAACGAAATCTGGCATATCTTCAAGTCTGCTTATATTCAACTGTCCAAAAGTCACACTTTTTGGTACCAAAAGCCTCCTTTGAAACTGAACTCCTACCATTTTTCACCAAATCCCTCAATCATATGGTATTTCTTTCATTTGAAATTTTCAAATGCCAAAATCTCAAACTTTTCAAAACCCTTGAAAAAAAAAATCCCCTTTTTTTTTCCACT
Source organism: Magnusiomyces tetraspermus (assembly GCA_030578715.1). Classification (NCBI taxonomy): domain Eukaryota; kingdom Fungi; phylum Ascomycota; class Dipodascomycetes; order Dipodascales; family Dipodascaceae; genus Magnusiomyces; species Magnusiomyces tetraspermus. Next base: position 27,167 of record JAKTYL010000187.1, read on the forward strand.
TTATATTATCAATTTCGCCTCCTTTTTCGCATTTGTCATCTTAATCTTTCTCGCTTTTTTTTTTTTCGCCTCATTTTCTTTCAAAAAAAAAAAAAAACAACAACAATAAAGCAACTTTGTTTACATACCCTTGAGAAGGTAAGAATGGATCTTTCTGCGGTCTTCAGTAGGAATATACATTTTGATTTATTCTTCTTCTTTTTTACAACTACTGTTAGGCGGCGTGGTGGGCTGGCTAGCTGCGAGAAAAAAGATAGTGATACCTTGTTGTTGTCTGGGGAGAGAGAGGTGTTGTGTGTGTATGTACGTAAAGGGGAAAAAAAAATCAAAAAAAATCAGTAAAAAATTTCACTCCACTCGAACAAAAGGGTGGGTAAGGGTTGGGTGCTTATATACACATATCTATGTTTAATATCTATTTGGTGCAGACACACACACACACACACATAAAATATATGTGTGTGTGTACTCTACCTGCCTGGCTGCACGCACTGGATCTCTACGGATAATTGTAATGTATATATATGCCTGGCAAGTACACACGTCTGTAGAGAGCCCAAATTGTATTACATGTTCCGCCTCCACGGCAGCTCACCTAAATTATAGAGTGCATATGACAGGTCCAGTAACACCTTTTCCAGGATGCTGTCCGTCACATGACAATCATATTATCGCTAAGCCATTGCTGCGCCGTGCACGCTATTTTTCAGACTGCTTTAGGGCTAAACCCTAACTGTCGGATCATCAGAAACTTCCATTTCTCCACGAAAAAAAAAAAAAATAAGAGTTCAACCCATGGAATCTTTATCTCTCCTCGCAGGCGTCTTGTCAATGTAAACTTTAAACCAAGCCAATATAATATGGTGGTTTGAATCTCAGTTCAGGTTTGTTTTTTTAATGGTTTATTTATTTCTATTTATTTAGAATGCTAGTATATATAAAAGGAAATGCAAAGAGTCAACAAAAAATCATAAAATCAAAACAATAGTAAACAAGTGGAAAAAAACAAATATAAAAGTAATGTCAATGTCAATGTGTAGTTCATGATGGCTAATAATAGGTTTACGACTTGAAATGCGAAAAAAAAAAAAAAAAAAAAAAAAAAAAAAAAAAAAAAAAAAAAAAAAAAAAAAAAAAAAAAAAGTGAGAGAGAGAGATATCAAATGGTATGTGTTTGTGTTGATGTATCTATATGGAGATGTTGATATTGTTGTTTTGTATAAAGAATAGTAAAATCTAGTCATCCAGATGGATCTCTCTCTCTCTCTCTCTCTCTCTTTCGCGGATATTGTTACAACATTTCTTGTGCAGCCATTTTTTTTTTTTTTTTTTTTTTTTTTTTAAACAAAAGTGTCGTAACGATCCCAATACGCAGCCTCGTCGTCGTCATCTCCATCACAAACGCGTTGGAGCAAAGGTTCAGTGACAGGCTGCGTTTTGGTGGCCGTAGCATTTGCAGGCAGCTGGCTATACTCTTTTGAAGACAGCTTGGTTGAGCTTGCGTTTTTGACAATTTTGTTGCTAGTACTTGCGACAGCAGCAGCGTTGTTGGCTGTGGAACAAGCAGTAGTGGTAGTGGTAGTTTTGGCATTGTTGACGGACGAGTTGTCGAGTTTGGCAGTGCTGGCAGTACTGGCGGCATTAGAAGCAGTGTTGTAGAGGGAATGGGCAGGCATGCTGTGGCATACTCCAAACAAATCGTCATCGTCGTCAGCCCATTCTCCAACTTCATCCCATTCCTCTTGTTCCTCTTCTCTGACTGTATTATTATTGGTATTGGCATTAACAGTAGCAGCCTTAGTATTAATAACTACTTCATCTTCGCTCTCGTAGCTGTCATCCATTCCAACACTGACTCCAACGTTATTAGAAATGGGATGCTGGAAAACTGGATGGGACTGCTTGTAGCTGTAATCGTCCTCGAAATCAATTTCCATCGATTCATAGTGGTTATGGTGATCGTCATGGCCCCAAGACTCTTCTTCTCCAGCAGCAGCAGGTTTAGGATTGACAGCACCAGTGAAATGGTTAAACGTTGCTAATGGAGCAGGTTCCTTGTGCGACAAAGAACTCAATTGGTTGTAAGTGTTGTTGTTCTGGTGTTGGTGTGCCACATCTGCAGAGTAGAAAAAGTCCTTGGAGGGTCCAATCTGTTTACCCAAATACTTTTGACGACGAGAAGACACGTCTGAAAGCTTGGAATTGGTATTAATATTATTGTTGTTGGCAGCAGTGTGGGCTTTAGAATCATAGAAAACGCCATTATTGCCAATACCATTATAATCGCCCGCACCGCTTCCCGCCTTCATCGGCACATTGCTATTATTGATGACTGGCAAAAGCATGCTAGCACTTGTTCGCGACCACGAGTTGTCAGTACTGATCGAATCATCCGTCATCGAAGTGGTATCGTCAGTCAGCATGCTTTCCCAGTCAATGTCAGTGACGTTGAGAGGCGCCAGCTCAGCCTTGAAATCGTGCTGCTGGAACGTCAAATAGTCCTGCTCGGCTTCCTCAAGCGAGTTTTCCCACATGCGCCAGTAATGTTCTTCATCGTCAGAATCGGCAAGCCCAAACCTGCGCAACTTCCAAGCGTGTCTGTTGCTGATGGACGACGATTCCCAAACAAACGAAAACTGAGTATCGATTGAAGAGTTGAGAGGTGGAGTGTTTGTGCCTGAAGAGGAAGAAGAAGAACAAGATGCAGAGGCGGATGATGACAAATTGGTGGTGTCACGTTTGAGGATGGGCGTAAGACCTGGAATAATGCAGCGGGCCTGAACGCGTGATTTCGTGAGTCTTCGAAAACTGACTTGGACCTTGGTCATGAGATGCTCGATATACTTTTTAGAAAGAGAGCTGGGGAATTGGTTATGGTCGATGGTGGCGCTTCTGTATCTGCTCGCGTTGAGCGAGCTATGGCTATTGTTGTTTGTGAATGTTCCGACACCAGGAAGAGTGTATTCAACAGTCTGGAAATGGCGTCGAGAATTCGAGTCCGTGAGGCCGGTGAAAAGCTGTGGCAGAGCGTCACTTAGGTCCACGGTGCCGGTATGTAAGGCCTGTTCCAAAAGCTCGCGGGTGGCTGCTTCGTACAAGGCGACGGGCAGGACATGGTCAAAGGAATACGCGCAGGCAGACTCAGAAGTCACGTTGGCTTTGATGAACGAGTCCAGCAAGGTTGGTTTCTTGGGCACGGTGAGTGGGTGGTTTGTGGAGTAGGTGGAGCGTTCTGGTGGTACCATCAAGACCTTCATGTTGTAGCTCATGTATGGAAACAAGAGCTCGTCGAGTCGGGACCATAACGCATGTTTGGAAAGACTGCCGAACCTGTTTTCGGGGATGCTGCCGGAGCCTCTGCTGCTGGCGTAGCGAGAGGGTGTCTTGGAGTAGTATTTGGCAAAGTCGATATCGGCCACCAAAAGTTGGAGCAACTCGCTGACAAGAGCTTTAACTTCAGACATGTGTGATTGTGGAGAGAGGGCTGTGGATTGTGGATATCTTGGTGCAAATCAAGGAAATGGATGTAGTATAAATTGAGACAAAAAAAAATAATAATAAATAAAGAATATACGTTGGGCAAAGACAATAAAGAAGATATACTGGAAAATCATGAATTAGAATCGAAAAAAATCAGAGAAACCGTATTCTTTTTATACTTTTCCCCGCGTCTCACCAGAAATATGCACATCATCACGTGTGACAGTTTTTCCGCGTTTTTTTGTCCGGCTAATTTTTTATTTTCTCAACGTACAAGTATTATATATCATATATTATTGTCGTGTATGCTTTCTTTTTTTTTTTTTTTTTTTCGCATTGGCCAATGGGTTTTTGTTATCGATTGTTATCGCTGGGTCCTTGCAGCGACTGGTTTTCCACTGTGCTGTGTCCTTGTGTGCCTGTGCCTACACACACTGCTTTTTTTTTTTTTTTTTTTTTTTTAATTTTCCAGTCGTCCGGGGTCATTACCTAAGCGCGGCGAGAGACACGACTTGGGAGGCCTCTGCCAAGTTTTGAAATGTCGGCACACGCAATGAAAGCTGTGATTTTTGTGCGAGTAGAGCGTCTCGAGCAGGCTGAACGGGCCGGATATGCTCAAAGGCGGACAAACCTGCACAGACCTTGAGGAATTGTTCAAGGTTTGGACGCAGAGCCCTTGACGAGCAACTCTTGCTTCAGGTCACAAAGGCTTTTGTCTCTTCTGTT
>JAKTYL010000188.1:0-30783 GCA_030578715.1 Magnusiomyces tetraspermus
GACCCTTTTTTTTTAGCCCCAGTTTTGTCCATTTTTAGTTTTCTGGGGCTAAATTATTAATTGCCATTGTTTTTCAAGTCTCAGATTGTTGCATTTACCCAAAAGTTTCAACTTTTAAAATTTCTCGCTACCCAAGCCGAAATTCCATATTTTGTTGCTTTATGTGAGATGTTTCCAAATCCTCCGGGGTGCTCAAACAACTGCTCTGCATTGTTTTTTTTTGTAACAAGCAGGGGTCCACCTTTGAATCTACTGTTGCGATTGATATTTTGCTTCTCTCGGTCTTGTGCTTGCCTGTCTTGTTCACACAGCTGATGAATACCAATTTAATGTACCTAGTTTAAATATAGACATTCACTATATTATTATTATTATTATTATTATTACTACGAATTTAAAACAAAGACTAAAATTACATTTGCTAAATTTGCTATTAATACTAAGAAAAAAAAAAAAAAAAAAAAAAAAAAGTGCCAAACCTTCCTTCCCTTTATTTGTTCTTCTTTTCCAAATACTCCTTGTATCTTTCCCTTCTCAAAACCTCTTGCTGTTTCTGGTACTCCTCCAACTTTTCATACCGTGTTCCACACCACTTGTCCCAGAATGTGAAGAAGGGCTGCGCAAAGTTGGTCTTGATGCCGAAATGCTGGTGATGGATATCGTGGTACACTGCATTGTTGGGGAAGAGTTTCTGGAACGGGTCGTATGGAAGTGCGTAGCCACAGTGATCATCTACCGTTTTGAGGGTGCTAAACGTGTACAGAATAATGCTCTCACGGCGGGACAGCTTAGCCACCATCTGGGCAACCCCGGTCCCGACCGTGTCGAGCAAGAAGCCTTCAAGAAGACTGTTGTATAGAGCCCCAAAGGCGTAAGGCACGTATAAGCGGTGATGGACGCTGTGCATATGGCGGTACAGAAACTTGTTGTTGTGCATGTACCGGTGGAGGGTGTATTGCCAGCTATCGATGATCAGGAATGCAATAAAGATCTTGGTAAACGGAATGAAGAAGTAGTACACGGAACGTGCGAAAAAGGGTGTAAGCTTGCGGGTCGAGAGGCCCAGGAGCTGGATAAGCGGTGCTAAGATGGGAAAGAGCGGCTGGAGTTTTGAAAGAGGGCCATTATTACTGCCATGAGGGAATTTTGAGGCTGCCGCTGAAGTCGTTTTGGGGTCGTTAAACGCTGGAGATAAGCCACAACACCGGGCAAATATGTACTGAATCTGCCACAACTCGTAGTCTTCCATGCCACACATTTCTTGTCCTTCCACATAATCCACAGCCAGGCCTACGACGGTTTGAATCAGGTGCTGCACAACCACTGCCCTGACCACTTCACGGACCGAGCACCGGTTCTTTTTCTCCAGCTCCTGTGGCGTATGTATCCGGTACTTGAAAAACAGGTCATGCGTGTCGAGGTAGTGGAAAAAGAGCGAGTATGTCCAGTAGCAAACAACTGGTAAAAGCAAAGCAAGGTGTCCGTCGGATATGAAGGGTAGGAGTGACGGACGAGGAGTCAATGTGAGATTAGACGGTGGAGGTGAGATTATAAAAGTTCCATTATGGAACTCGAGTGGTTCAAAGAACATGGTGGTAAATTATTAGACGGGATTAATAACACAAAAAGTGCTGGAAAAATAATTGAAATTAGTAAAAGATGAAAAAGTGAGTGAAAAAAAAATAAATTAATAAAAAAAAAAAAAAAAAGGGAAAAGAACTGAGGCACAAAAAATGAAGGGATAAAAAAAAAAAAAAAAAAAAAAAAAAAAAAAAAAAAAAAAAAGAGAGAGAACGTGACGTAGGACCGATTTGTATGTATCCAACTCGATACACTCCGGAATAACCTTTCATTCCGAGCCTTGAATTTAAAACTGAATTTATTAAGCTTCGATTGATTTAATACTGTATTGCCTTTGCGCAACAATCAGAGCGTAATCAGTCAGACCAGCGGGGGTGGCCATAGCATGGAATTTTGCTGGAAACGGGCTTCAAAAAGGACTGGCAAAACACTCAATGAGAAATGGCAACACGTGACTATCACGCGACATAGCTTACTAGCTTTATTAATTTACAAGTTTAATATACAATAATAACAAAAGTCTCTTCATTTACTCGGCCTTTTTGGTTTCTTCTGCTGCCATTTGCTGAGACTTGGCCTGTTCTCTCGCGTTCCGGACTTCCTTCAAGTACCCATCTTTGCCATACTCCTCCTCTTCAATCTCTTTCCATCTCTTCTTCATAGCATTTCTCTTCTCTGCCGTCGCTTTCAAATGCGATCGTCGACGTTCAACAGTGTCTGCGTGTAAACACTCGACTAAAGCGCTCTTCTGGTTGTTGCAGCCGCCAAAGACTTGGTGCATGATGTTTGTGCGATGGCACTTTTCGAGAAGTTCGATAAGGTCGCCACAGCCTTAAACAGCAAAGGAAAAAAAAAGGTTAGTCGATGATGATGATGATGATGACGATGAGGGAACGGGACTATCAGACGTTGGTTTACTTACGTTGAATACGGATCTCGTCAAACTGAGGATGCATTTTAGTTTAATGTGAATGTGTAGTTCTTCGGGGTAGTTGAAACAAGTTGAAATCAAATATTACAAAAAAAGGAAAAGGGTAGTAAAGAACACGGCCTTTGGGGTCAAGAACCAATTAACGTATGAATATTTTTGATCCGATGTGACAATTTGGGTTTGCATATATGTTGGCTAAATAACGAGCATAAGAATCTAAAAGAAACCAGAGAGCTTGACCAGCCCTTACCCTGAAATATTCACGTTTTAATTTTTTTCATTTTCCAAACCTCCTAAATCATCATTATCGTCAAAACAGAAATATAACTATCCATTGATTGCTTATTAACCCTACCTTCACAATGTCTACCCAACAACCACTCTACGTGCCTCCAAAAGTTACCCAGCTGACTCCCCAGCAACGCTCAATCCTCGAAACTAAGCAACTCGCTACCTTTTTGGGAATGGGAGCTCTCACTGTTGTCACTGCTGTTGTTGGAAAGAGATCAGTATTGAATAGAAGGTGTATGTAATTTTTGGTCTTAATCTTTTGATAATATCACTCTGATACTACTACTTTTGTATTGCTGTCAATCCCTACCTACATGCTAACATTATTAACATTTCAATTTTTTTTTTTTTTTTTTAGTCATTCCTCAACTCTTCGACTCCAACAATAGACCCCCAACCTTCAATCTTGTCAAAGACGCCGCGACCGCCGTTTTTATTGCCACCACACTCGCTGTCTCCTCTTTCGGGTTCGCCACTTCTGGCGTGGCCTGGCTCACCGGTGCTTCTTCGATCCGCGACTTTTCAATTGTCATGAAGAACGCTTGGGGCGGCGCAGAAAAAGAAAGAGAACAAATGAATCGGCCATTGACTGAGGAGGATAAGGAGACTGAGAAAGTATTGAGGGAATTGGATGATGCTTTGGCAGGACTTGGTGGAAATAAAAAGAATTAAAGGCAACTGAAAAAATGTTAAGCGACAGTTGGAGGTTTCTTAGAAGATTAAAAAAGTGTGTTTTTTTTTGTACATAATTGGAAAATATCAATAAAAGATTATTAAATTGAACATTGTGAACATGTTTTGCAAACAGATTTATAAGTGGAAATCAATACTTAAAAGTCAATTTAAAAGTAGCGTTGAATAAATAATAAACTAGTAATATAAAATAAACATGCGAAAAAGTAAAATGCAAATAATAAAGCAAATCAACAAAATATGACATTAAAAAAAGAAAAAAAAAGGAAAAAAACCATAATAACTAACGTTACCATTCCTAACAGATCGAAGAACGTTCCTAATAATCCCAACTCGTGATATCGGAACACCCAATTTCATTAAAATAAAACTGTTGCTCCAAGAACATTGCAGCTCCCAAAATCTTTTCCTCATTCTCTTTCTCAGCCTGCACTGCGTCGCCAACTTTCTTTCCACACCGGCTCAGCCAAAAGTTTACATCTCTTCGAGTAGATGAAGATGTCATAAAGCCGGATGGTTGGTCAAAAGTCCCTTCAATGTGGGCCTTTTGCTTGTAGGAAACGAAGCGTTTGTTGTTGGATGGGATGGGATTGGAGGAAGAACTAGTAGTGTTAGTAGTATCAATGGTATCCGAGACACACTGGGAAGCTTCATGAATGATTTGTTCATCATCCTCGTCTGTATCAATTTCATCGTCTTCAATTTGAGCATCCTCATCAGTCTCATCGACTTGGTCGTTGCCATCATTACCATTATCGTGCACAACTTCCACCGCATCTTGGTTTTCATCATCCCTGCCGTCCATTCCAACAAAACCAGACTGTTGTTCAGAATTCATGTTTTGTTCAAGATTCTTATTTTTTCCCAAAACTTTTGGCATCCGGCTCGCACAAAACTCGCTCATTGCTTGCAGCATTTGAAACTCCAAATCCCCTTTTCCTTGCGCTGATATAGCTCCTTCTTCCGCACCCAGCAATCCCTCCTGCCGCCGTTGTTGTTGCTGTTGTTCCTGCCCCTCTTCTTTCTGACTCGTTTCTTTCTGTACCTCTTCCTTTTGATCTTTTCCTGGTTGTTGTAGCTCTTGTTGCCGTTGCATTGCAAAATTCACAAAATCTTTATACATGGGAATGTAAGCTAAAGCATTGCTTGCTTCAGGCTGTTGTGCAGATTTATTACTCGTAAACTTGTCACGAGCTGGGAAATTTGGAATGGGATCAGTATCGTCGAAAAAGATTTCAGGACATAGTGTGCCAATTTGATCATTACTAGCAGCTGCTGGGGGTTGGGTATCCGTACCTATTACTGCTCCTTCTTCACACTCATCGTAGATATTTTCGTCTTCCTCTTCTTCTTCAATGTTTCTTTCATTTCCATTTTCATTCTCATTTTCACCTTCATATTTACTTTCTCCCTCTTCTATTATATATTCATCAGGAACTTCTCCACACGCATAAAATAAATAATCCTCTTGAGGTGCATCTTCCAACGACTCCAAGTGTCCATAGTTTTCTTCCACATTTCCAGTCATGAGATCCACAACGTCAATGTTTTCTGTCATTTCCTTGGCCGAGTATTTCAGAATAATGTTTTGCCAGCTGAACAGCATTCGTCGAGTGCCGTTGCCAATTTCTTCAGCTATATTGATATCTGGAGAAGGTGATTTTGGGTTGGGAGCGGGACTGTCTTGAGGTGGATTATTGTGGTCGAGGTCGGAGTTGTTGTGATTGGGGTTGGCATTGTTGTGAGTGAGATTTGAATCGGTATTATGACCAAGATTGGGATTGTCATTATTGCTTTGGTTAGAAGAATCATTTTTATTAAGATCTTTCTTCTGCCTTGCCTGGCGAGGAGTTTTTCGGCCTGAACTTTTAGGCTTCTCGACAGAAGAAGAAGAAGAAGCCTCGGTTATTGTTACAACATCTAAGTTTGAACTAGTTACCTCTACCATATTATCACCATTAAAATTATTCTTACCACCACTATCATCCTCATTGTGTTCAACAGCCTTTTTTCTTTGTCTTTTTCTTGTGGTTTTTGGTTGTAGTTTTTTTCGCTTTTTAGCATCAGGAGCCAAAACTGCCAATTCTTCAAAACTTTCCAACTCACTGCTAGGTTCCAAAATATCAATATCATTATTGCCATCCACAACAGAGCTTTCTGTGTTGGGGCATTTAAAATTGATTTTTTTAGTAATGGAAGTAGTAGCGGAAGAGTTAGCACTAGTAAAAGAAGAGAAAGTGTCATCAATCGGTAATGGATCAATTGGTATTGGTGATGATGATGGTAGCGGATTAGATTGATCAAGGGCGCTCTGTTTAGTTTTTTGTCCCACTTTTCCTTTTTCCAAAATAGCTTCTTGTTCAACTCCTTGTTCTGAATGTTTACTGTGTACTACTATTATGTCTTCAACCCCCGTTGACGCGAAAACTGGACTAGTACCATCATCTTGAATATCGTTACTTTTATTGGTATCATTGCTGTTGCTTTTGCTTGTGCTTTGGGTATCATCACTTTTGCTTGTTCTTGTGCTAATGGAATCATTGGTATTGTTATTAGCATTGCTCGTGCTTGCGTTTTTGATGTTATTATTCTTGCTTGAATCACTTTCTGTGATTTTTTGAGAGGATATGGCTAAAATGACTAGGGTTAGTAAACAAAAGTACTAATATTTGGAGAGAGTACGAGCGAGAGTAAATCTGAAAAGCACTACTAAGCCCTGTATCTGTTATTGTTACTGCCATCAACACTTACATTTCTCATCAATATCAATGACATTATTGCGAGTACTAATATGATTCTCATACTCTTCGAGATCAATACTTGTTGCTGGAGATGACGATGAAGATGGTGATGGTGATAGTAGTATACATGGGGATGAGGAAAAGCTGTAAGTATTGCGAGTGCTACTAAACTCTTTCTCAACATCTATAATAATGCTTGACTTGTTGCGAGTTCGACGGGTTGGCCGCGTTTTAGAGACTTCAGAAGGTTTCCCAGGTTCAAAACCATTTAAATTTGATTTCTGGTCTCCAAGCCCAGCTTCATGTGTATCATCAACTAATTGAACATCGGACGGAACATTGATAGTAGAGTCAATAGACCTTGCACTGCTGTTGTTGGATCTGTTGGGTGTATCAGAGTATGCTTTCGTTTGCTGTATTTTTGCAAATGTGTTTATAGATGGGTTTCGTCTTCTGCTGGCCATTATTGGCTGCTTTTGTTGTTAAAATAGTTGTTGCTGTTATTTCTGTTAAGTTTGAAATTATTCAGGCATATTTTGAAAACACGACAAATGATTAGAATTTTTGCGCGGTTGTGTGGAAAATAAAAATGGAATAGGTAGAAAGGTGTGGTGTAATTAAAAACGTAAAAGATTTGAGGCAAAAAAAGTGTTCAGGCATACTGAAAAAAAAGCGTGTATGATGCGGCTGACCTTTCGAACATCATAATTTATTTTCAGTTTTATATTAATCTTGTCTCGTTGTTTTATGAAAAGTGTTAGGCTGTGAAGAGAAACAATTTATAGAATGAAAAGGATAGGAAATGCTCATAAAGTACACAGGAAGTGAGTTATAAGTGAAGTACCATGTATGAATAGCCATTGGTTCAGACAAATGTCTAAAGTATAAAGAAAGCTGGTATCTAGCAGGGCTAAATGAATTGGAAGATAAGAGCTCAGGCTCTTAACGAGTCAGAATTGGACGCAATTGTGTTCAAGTTATTCCAATTATTGACAAATTGTTTTTGCAAACTTCAGGACCCGTACTTCTATACATAAAATATAACGGTCTTTAGTCATTACTTAAGGACTTCAAGCTAAGATCCCGACTTTTCAAAAAGAGAAGAAGGAGCTTAGCCGATACTTCTATTTGACTCTTTAGACACTAGAATAAGAAACTTGTGTGTGTGTATTCGACAAAAGTATATATATCCTCATCTTGACCTCAGACAAAGACTTGGATTGAGTATATTAGAACCTCTAGATCGCCATATATAGTCAAATAATCCACTGTCTAGTTCTCTAAGAAAAGCTTGAATCAAACCTGTAGAAATACCTTTATATTTAAGATTTACAAGCACAGTATTACACTGAAAATAATCCTAATTTCCATAATTATTTTTTTTTGAAGTGAACCTTAAAACTGTTGAAATAACACCGTTTTTAGAGCTGCTTTTAATCTACAATCAGGATATTGCTAGAATGCTCAATCTTGATACGGATTTGTTTGGTGAACAAATATTCCACAACATAAGAGAAATCTTTTTAATAACAACCGCCATTAGTTGTTAACTCTTATAAATCCTTGTTTGAATAAAATGCGCATGCTTGGTGCTGTTCATAAGTAAACAATAACTAGTTTAATTTTTCGTTGTGTACGAAGCCAAAAGGAACCATCACAACATACTGTACATGATTTAGCAAAAACATCACAATGTTTTAATTGTACAACACTCATGATGTTCGAGGTTTTTTTAAAAAACAAAAATAAACATTCAACGTCGCTACTAAACTTTTGTTCTAGTATGTTTATTCGCTTCCTCCATTTTCTTTCCTTTCTTCCTCGTCTCTATCTTAATCAATTACGATTATATGATATTCAATTATCTGTATTGTCTTACACTTATATACAACTTCACTATCACTATCACTATTCTCATTCCTATTTCTATCACTAGTACTCACTCATAATACTTTACTCCCCAGAACCTCATTGATTATTACCCGCCAGCCTGCTCACATACTATCCCTACCCACTTTTGCCAAACAATGATAAACTGGCGCAATTTCAAACTCCCTCGCTTTGAGAACGTCTTGATCCCATTGTCCTGGGGAAACAACAAGCCTGTCACCGAGTACAATGTTCCCATCGTTAAATCCCACAGCGTAATTTATAATGGTATGAAGAGTGACAATAGCTTTGTCTTGGATTGGAACAACGATAGGCACTGTCGTTTAATGTTGGAACAAAGCAGCTGGATGAATGACGGTAAGTTGATCTAAAAAACATGGTATTTGCCAAAGATTGGTATACTAACATTTACTTTTTTTTCTTTTTCTTTTTTTACTTCATTCCGACAAATAGACTGTTCGAGACTTAGTAATGTTGTGATCCCTTTTAGCCTAAACAACCCAAACCTATCCCTCACTGACAACCATTTGTATCAAACTTTTTCTGCAAACCCTGGGGTAAACCTCATCAAAACTAGTCGCCGAGGCCACAATATTGGTCTCGATCCCGACACATTCGATCCCTATTCCAAAACATCAGATTACCGTTTCAAATATACATCTTCTCCTGGTTGCTTGAGCAACTCATTGGATAACAACCGTGTGAATATGCGAATCACAAGCCTTAATGATTATGCTGATGTCGAATCTCTTGCCGATGAATGGTATTCTTTTAATATTGAACAAGGACCCACGCAAGTCAACAATGATCTTCTAAATAACCAACCAAACTTTGGGCCATATGGTCGGTTTTTCACCTCCTTTGTTCTCAAATCCTCTGACTCTTTAGGCTTTTCTGAATACCCTGGTGCTGAATCCAGCTATGAGTTTGATCCTGTCAAATTTTTTCAAGACCCACTCGCAAAATCCAGCCACGAGTTCGATCCCATTGATTCGCTTGGAAACCAAGCAGCAGAATCCAGTTGCGAACTCAATCCCATTGATCTTAAAAACCATGCAGCAGGATTCAATCATGAGCTCAGTCCCATCGATCTTGGAAACCCAGCAGCAGAATCCAGCCACGAGCTCAGTCCCATTGATTTTAAAAGCCATGCAGAAGAATTCAATCATGAGCTCAGTCCCATCGATCTTGGAAACCCAGCAGCAGAATCCAGCCGCGAGTTTGATCCTATCACTATTCCTGAAAGCGCCAAACCTTTTTATCAAAGTACTGAGCAACAATCTCTTGACTCTACCAATGGCAGTGATTTCCTAAACTTCACTTTTTCATCTCCTATTGCAACTTCTGGTGACATTCCCTGTATTTTGAATACCGCTGTTGATAATTCAAACGCCATTCCTGTCTCTTTTGTTTTGTACCACAATAATGATGAAATACCCTGTGATACCCACAATTCTCAACAGTGCACACCTCGTAACTTGAGTCGCGATAGATCACCACCACAGGCTCAGCGTCTTCCTAGCTTTGTGGTGGTACCTAAAAGACCTTATCGTAACTTTGGACCATCAATTGATGCCAACAGTAACAGTATTGTACAGCTTGTTAATTCTCGCTGCTCTAACGGGAGATATATCAATACTAGACGTGAAAACTTTAAGCCATTTGCTGCTGAATGTGGAAACTTTGGGTCGCTTGATATCTTGGATGAGAACTTGGAACTTGGTGAAGTTGGACGTGCAAACATTGTGACGTTTAGTACTGGGCGTGCAAGCTTGGTGACAATTAAGGCTGGACATGAGAGCTTTGAGCCTGATGATATTGAAAATGCAACCTCTGAATCTCTTTTTGCTGGCCGTGGAGGCCTCGAAAGACTAACCCAACCTGTTCCCGGTAGTCAGAGCTCCCAAACTGAATCATTCAACTGGTGGTTTCAAAATTCATCGTTAAACAGCTCGTTTAGTAATGTCAATCTGCATGCTAAAGGAGAGGAACAGAAAGAAGAATCTGATGATGGTGATCTATCTGAGGTACTTTGCAAACACTACCACGGTTACTATAATTACGACTTTTATCACTGCGGCGACTATATTATTGCTCCGGGAATGTTCTATTCAGAGCACGGGGTAGCCATTGGTTCAAAGAAACTTGGAGATGTCGTTACTGGCCATAAGCGTGGACGTCGTGTTGCTGCGATTACTCGAAAAGTCAGAAACATTAGCAAGGCCCATATTATTGATTGTGGAGCCAAGCTCGCAGGAATTGGAAAGGAAAACATAAAAAGGTTTATGTTTAAGGTTAAAAACTTCAAAAGAACTGATTGTTCAACTTGATTTTTATTTTTGTTGTTTGCTGTTTGTCTTTTATTAGTATTAGTCACTAGGCTTTTAGATTTGTTGCTTTTGAAAATTTGTTCTCATCATTAAGGCAATTGCCACCGGAAGAAAAAAATTAATATATTTATTAAAAGGAAGTGGAGGTGTAATTGTAGAGTCTGCCAAATAGCTGGTACAAGAAAAAAAGAATACTTGTGAAAACTGTAAATAAAGATATAATATCTTGATGACATGACAAAATCAAAGTCTAGCAAATTGTGGCATTCTCATTCTCATAAATATTGAAGATAAACAAACATACTGTATTATTAGTTCGAAACGTCCAGAATTTGTTCCCAAATACCACTCAGATTTAAGTGAGGAGGTGTTTTGGTGGCAAAGCCAGCAACATAGAGGTTAACCAAAATAGTTGGTTCTTTGGCGCTGGATCAAGGACATCGAGATGATTGTTGGAAATCATTCTGTGTTAATTGAATCTATTATCTAAAAAACATGTGTAGTTGGTGATGATCAAGAGGAAATGAAGGTTTAAAAATATTAGATTGTAAATTAATTGGATAGTTAACAAGGTCTAAAGGGTGTAAGGCTGAATGACTACCCTTACCCTGTTGATAAGGAATCGGTGAATCCGTTGTTAGCTTTTCTACAGATGCCTATCTAGGTGTAAATCTCTATATAGTTAACTAAGAAGACGCTACGGTGAGTCTTTGAAAGCTGTTTATTAAATATCGATTAATCTATCAATAAATAATTACAAAACCATACATATTTTAGTGAAAATATTATCTCACATTTACCGAAAGTGTTGTTTTTTCTTCCAAATTCACAGTTTTTATCCAATAATCGAATTCAGTACACATATTCAAAAGTCTCTTGACCTAGAAAGTTGTTTCATTGTTCTGTATGATATAAAATAATCTGATTACCACCTTTTTTAAGCAGTAAGTGTATTTAGACTATCCATGTTCTAAAATCTACATTTAGATCAAGTAAAAAATATACATAACTATCTTTTATTTACGTAGAGGGACACCTTTAAGCACAAGTTCATTTTGATTTGCAATTGCCTTAATCATGATCTTGGAAAACTGAGATTTCGATACATACACAGTTAATCATTATCATAATTGTTCGTTGGAAAAACTAAAAAACTCTGTTTCTCACAACCTTGTCACGTCATTGTGGTCATAAAATTGATTTAGTATGCCCAAAACACCATTGCCTGCCCCATTAAACTCATCTTCTTCATTGTCTGTAACACCTTGTTCATTGTTCTTCCCCTTATCTTCTTCTTCCCCAGTATAACTGCTACTACCAACATCATACTTTCCTGCTTCAACTGTACCTTCTGATCCCTCCAATCCTCCCATTTCCAAAGTCTCGCTATTTTGTAAGCTGTCGTTGTTTTTAACAAAATATTGAAGAGGGCTTCTTGGCTTTGGTTTCACTGCATTTGCAACTGATACTTCTGAAAAGTTCAAATACGTAGGATTCAATTGGCTTCTCCCTGCCCAGCCATTTGCAGTTGAGAGGCCTGTTTCAAAGCTGGCGCCACCAGTATTCAGCTCTGCTGGCAACCCAAAAATCCCTGATCGATTCAAAGGGGTCCCTTGTCCAGACCTGATTCCATGTTGGTGTTGGATCCGATTGAACCGACCCATTACGCTGTTCTCCATTGGATTGAAATGCATACCAGATGCAGTGCTATCTGCTCCATAAAAAGAGCCACTATTAATACCAGTGTTGTTATGAATTGGTACGGGCAACCCACGTCTATCGCGCGCAACAGAAGACACTCCCCAATGAGATGAATTTCCTCCAAATCTTTGAGACACCGAAAAATTACTGCCATCCATTCCAGATCCTCCAAAGTGCCCACTCTTCTCCACTCCGTTGCCGCCATAGTTTTCCAAAAAGTTCAAGTAGGACTTCAACATTTTTCCATCGGCAGTGGAGTGGTATGCTTGTGTGAGTAGGGCCTCTTCTTCTTGCAAGTCTCCTTCGATATCTGATACGCTTAGCTCTACTGACTTTGGCTTAGCAAGATTCTTAGCACCGCGTTTACCGTTTAGCGAAAAGTCAAATGTTGCAAACGTGCAAACATAACCAAGTCCATCCACATACACACTAAATTCTCGAAAAAAGTCAACAATCTTTTCGGTGGACTTTGTCAACGACCACCAAAGAATGAATGGCGTCACTATGACTGACAAAAGCTCGCGTAAAATTATCATGATCTTTAAATCATAAAGCTCTGAAAACTCATTCTTGACGTAGTCAGTATGGTATTGTCCTGCCCACTCATCAGGCAAATAATGTGTGTACTCAACAACATTTTTAAGTGAAGTTTCTGGGTCAAACAAAAACATTTCTGAGGAGTCAGGAATCATTCCTCTAGCAACTGCCAGAATAGAACCAAAAAGACCAATGTAAAACAAAACAGTACGATCCTGACTGATTTCGAATCCAAGGAATAGCTCTGGATCAATCAGCGAAATGATACCCAGCACTGCGGCAAACGAACCACATACAAAAACAACAAATCTGCTGAAAATTACAGTCTTTTCCTTTGGAAATTGGTTGACATATTTAGACGCAGGGTCATAACTCAAATGAAGTCTTCTTTGGAACATATGATGAAGCTCATTGAACTCTCGCATTTTCCACTCTGCTAATGAGGTATACTGGCGTGTGCCAATTGAAGATGGGTCTTTGTGGTATTCATTGAAATAGCGGAAAAAATACAGGAGAGTCATGTAAACCACCGTGATGGGTGCACAGATGATGTTTGCAAAGCCAGCCAAAATAAATCTTCGACGAAGAGCGTCAGATAGCTTTTTGCGATTAGCTTCTTTGAGAAATCCAGGACGAAGTTCGTCGCCATCAAACACAAAGTCCATGATACAGAGACTCAGGTTCCACTCCAATGTCCGAGTGAGAAAAGGCTTATTATCAAAAGGAAAGACCGAAAAGAGTTTGGAGTTGAACGGAAATGGTATTGATAAATCTAAAACGTTCTTGTTAATCATGGCAATCATGTAGTTTTCTTTTCTCATAATCCTGTTGGCAACATCCTGAGGCCCTCCAAGCTTTTGCGGCTGCGGTTTATTGTAGCCTATGAATCTTGCATTTTTTTTAGAAATTTTACTAGATGTTTGAGGATTTTGGTCTCGTAAAAGAATTAAGCGCTTAACAATTTGTTGCCAGGAAATAGTTTGCATTTCAGAATCCGAAACTTTTAGTAAATGAAAATAAAAGTTTTTCAAGTCTAAAAGTCGCTTGACGTCGTGTACATATTGAATTAGTTTGACAAACCAAAAAAGTGCAAACATCCACAGTAAAAAAGTTGCGAATGGTGATAATCGCGTGGCTGCACACTGTGGGTATTGAACTTGAGACAATTTAGAGCTCGTGGATATCTTTGAATAGTCAATGCATGCGGATAAGTAAGTAGAAAACGAAACAACAAACAATATTGTTGCCATGTTCAATGCTCTTGATAACAAAATGCAGTAGAACCCATTACCCAAATAAAAAGAGTATATGTCTCTCAAAAAGCTATCAACCTGATCCACATTAGTCCATTTCCATAGAGCCTGTTCTTTTGGATCAATCATACCAAAGTTGATTCTTGGCCGAGAACTTTTTGGTAAAGCAGCATTTGAAGCAGCTACAAAGTAGTCATTTGCAGCGTCGCGAACTGCGCTAAACTTGGCCGTCACATCTGGAAAGCCAAATGTGAATTGATCAGAGGAAGAAGCTAGTGGAGGATCATTTGTTAGTGGGAGTAGTGTGCGTTTGTTATGATAAGGTCTGGTCAATGTGGAGCTATCAAAAACCACAGATTTATTAGTATGTTGCCGTTGTTGCTGATTTTGTTTGGTATGAATTGCTGGCTGAAGAATTCGAGTTCTCGTAATTTTTATTGGATTTTTCAAAGGATTTGATGGGCTCGAAGAAAACGAGTCTTGTGGTTTGGCAACATTTGCAGAAGGCGAAGATCCGACAAGTAAAGATTCTGGTACATTATCACCTGCTAAATCGAATCCTTCAGTTTTAAATAATGCCGAATCTGCGTCGTCTTCATTATCGTAAGGGTCCTCAGTATCATTATCATCGCTTTCCTCACTGTCGCTAACTAGTGAGTTATTGGTAGGAGGAGATTTCGCAGACGTTTGAGATTGGTATCCAAAAGCCAAAGAGCTGGAATCTTTCATATATTCTTTGGTGGGCATGAGTTAGTTAATAAATATAAATGCTAGTAATGCAGAAAAAGTTGAGATTTGGTAGAGTTTATCAGTTGGCTGTGTGAGAGATACAAATGAGTGAGTGGCGATTACGTAAATGCACTGAGATAAGGGTCACGTTTGATCGGTGTGATGTTATGTAATAGTCCTTGCAACATTCGTACTCGTTGGAAACAAAGAGGTTTAAATCTCAAAAAGCGCTCTTAGATTCAGCATGTGATCAGGCCTTGTAGCAGTTTATAAGGAATTCCAATATCAAAAAACTATTAAAGAATCGAAGAAAAAAAGGCTTGTTTTATCAGTTTCTATCGATAGCAGTAAAGTCATATGGCTATCCTTTTTTTCTACACTTATAGTCAGTTTTTTGACACTGATGTTGCTAATGTTGGGCATTTGGAGTTTGCTCATGCCAAAAATAACGTGAAATTCACATGTCGCCCTGAGTATTGGATCTCATAATCGGAAAACATATAATCCTTTGCTTTTGGCTTTAAACTAACCTCTAAGACCACCATAATCCCACCTTTTTTTTTTCCATAATTTTTAATGGCATTCAAGTCATTTTTCACAAAGTCTAATGCCCTGCTGTCAGAGTCGCTAATTGGCAACTTGGACGGGTCTGATGACGATACGACTTGTTTGCTGGGTGATAACTCAATATCGCAACATTCAACAAATCTTGATGACGGATATGGTCTAAGCGAAGGTAAGGAAGGTAAGCCTTCTATTAATAACGGAAATGTTGATACCAAAAGTTCTTCGCTGAACGCTCAGAAACCCAATTCAAAAGTAGGTACGAAATCTTCAGATACCTCTAATTTCACAACTGATCTACTATACTATAGCAAGGGAGCAGTAAATGTTGGTCAAGTTATGCGATATAAAGTCAAATACACACCTCCACCTAACACTCCATTTGAACCCAACTTGTTCCTCAAAATCAAAAACATTGAAGTCGTTGCTTTACGAGCAGCTTACCTGGCAGGTCCATTTATTCTTTATGTTGATGTTCGTCCTGATCATTATGATCAAAATAAAAAAACTTACTCCCAAGCTGATCACCCGCATTACGAGCCGCAACTAAAGGCAGGGCAATCTTTTTATGCTCCCTTGTATTTGAATCATCAAGACGATAGTCTTGAAGCGCTGGAACCCAATGCGAAAAATGACTCAAACGACTCCAGAAGCTCTAGCAATCAATACCCAAACTCTCAAAATACTCCTAAAACTTCTTATAGTTGGACAATTGACATTGTGTCTCAAATTTTATTTTCCAACACTGCACAAGTTCAGTTTGAACTATCCATTGCTCGTTCCAAAGAGGCTTTGAAAACAGTACCTTCGTACGCTTCTAAAATATTTGGTCCAGTAGACGGGTTACTGGTTTCTAAATATGATACGATAGATTTATGGAACTCGCCTGTTCCTAGGCCAGATCCACTGGGCACCAATCCTGTTCATTTGGTAATTATCACTCACGGACTACACTCAAATGTCGGTGCAGATATGCTTTATCTCAAAGAAGCTATTGATGCGGCTGCTGAAAAAACTGGCGAAAATATCATTGTGCGAGGGTATTTCGGAAATGTAGGAAAAACAGAAAAAGGGGTTAGGTTTTTAGGTTGCCGTTTGGCCGAGTACATTGTGAAAACTGTCAACTCGGAATTGTTTACTGGAAGCACCAAGGTCAAGAAAATTTCCTTTGTTGCTCACTCCTTAGGTGGCCTTGTTCAAACATATGCATTGGCTCATATAGCGACACATTACCCAGACTTTTTTCTTGATATCACACCAGTCAACTTTATTGCGCTGGCATCACCATTTCTTGGAATATCAAATGAAAACCCATATTACGTCAAATTCGCATTGGATATTGGTTTTGTTGGAAAAACCGGTCAAGACTTGAGTTTGAGACAACCGATACCACAAGGAAAAAAACCATTGCTACAGGTTCTCCCCACTGGCCCATCGCATGCTATTTTGAAGCTTTTTGAACGACGAACAATTTATGCTAATGCTGTCAATGATGGGATTGTCCCGCTACGAACCTCTGCTGTTTTGTATTTAGACTGGCGTGGTTTAAGCGAAGTACAATTGGCACTGCAAAGCCAAGGGATTTCAGAAAAGGAAAAGAAAGCTGTTCAAGAAATCTCCGAAAGCAAAAAAGATATTCAAAACCTGCATTCTAGTGATGTTTCTGAAATTCCGGAGTTCAAATCAGAAGCGGCTTCGGAACTGAACAATCCAGGTTCTGAGAATGAAGGTTTGCTTTCGTCAATATCAAATGCAGCTGTTACACCTGTGCAGGGCCTTCTTTCATTTTTTGCTCCATCAGCTCAAAAGAAAGTGCCTGAGGAGGAATCATTTTCAAAAGTTTCTAGTGTTTACAAGTATTCGCAAACTCTACCCCCTTCGGCAGAAGATTCTCCACCCAGTCACGATTTGGCTCCTGATACGCAGCTTCACTCTAAAAACAATCAGAATAATCACCAGTCATCAAAAAGCGAAACTTGTACCGTGAAAAGCGGAGAAAATGAGCAAATTGCTGGTGCAGCATCAAACAGTCAATCAATGGAACCATCGCAATCACAAGCTCTCAATCCACCAGCTCGCCAACAAAAGCTTGGTCTTCCAAAAAAAACCTCTGTTTTTGAGTCTGGGGTTTCAGTTATTTTGCCACCTCTACCTCCAGAGTCTTTTGCAGTTGATCCTTCAACACGACAATTGACTATTGTACATGACAGATACTACCATGATTATGACTTGCCTTCTAAGCGGACTCATCCAAGCAAATCAAACTTTAATTCTTCGACAGGCGCAGAAAGTGACAAACAAGCTAATGAGCGACCACAACTAGAAGAAAGAATAGCGAGAGCATGGCACAAAGGTCTCACTTGGCGAAAGGTGTTGGTTAGACTAGAGCCAGATGCGCACAACAATATCATTGTTCGCAGAAGATTTGCAAATGCATATGGATGGCCAGTAATTGACCATCTTGTTGAAGAACATTTTATCAAACCATCAATGGGGCTTTATGATTCCAGCAAAACACAAAAGGGTAAGCACAGTAGTGGATATTCTTCACCATTATCATTTGGAGCTACAAGTATTGTTAATCTTGGACTGGCAAGTACGAGAGACTGGGCGAAGGAAAAGTCTCCACTTGCGGCTTTGAGATCCATTTCGAGTAGTTCTCTTGTGGGATTTTCAGCTGGCTTAAAGTCGTCAAACAATGAAAATTACAATAAAACTAATCAATTTTTCACAGGAAGTCAACACACAGATAGCGGTAATAGACACAAATTACATTCAATTGATACCGAGAAATCAAAGAACCTCATACCCTCTACTACCAAGACTCACAAATTTAAAGAAGATGATGCGCAATCAAGTAACGCTAACTTTTTTGAATCGTATTCTTCTGATGAAAGTGAGGCCTCTGCCCAAGAAGGACTGTTGAAATTCAAGTCTAAAACTAAATCCAAAAACCGGGGTCACTCAAACACTGAAAGTAACACTAATGATATGGATGATGACACATATTCCACTTGTTCTGACAATACCGAAACCTGGGATGCATACCTTTACCATAATCACGCTGATAAAGAAGATGATGGAATAATTTACCAAATGGGCAATATGTTTGATAACATCAGGGAAATTGGAAATTTGAACTTTGGAGCACTTGGTGATAGCAATAATAAAAACAACAATAGTTTCGAAAATTTGTCTCGACTTCAAGAAACTTCAAAAAATGAAAAAAAGTCTGGTACTCAACCTATGGAAATCAAGCCTAAACCTGGCGTAAATTTGAACAAAAAAACTGAGAGCTCTGACAAGACTGGAAGTAATCCATTTTTTCCTTCGTTTTTAAAGACTTCACTGTTCAAAGGATCAGCGTCTCCTGAGTTTGGTTCACAATCAGATGCTACCAAAAAGCCACAAAAAGGTGATGCTGAATCTACTAGCTCTTTAGTTAATCCAAACACTTTGTCTGAACCATTTAAGCGTTTTAGGTCACCCTTTGGAGGAGCATCTGTCCCACATTCCCAAGACTCTAATTCTTCCCTAGGGTTATCTGGAACTGCTGAAGGCAAAAACAAAACCAACATCTTCACTAATAATTCTCAAGCACATTACGACTCTATGAGCTCTTCCAGATCGCTGGATTTAGACTTGGACTCTGATTTGTCAAAGACTCACTCCGAGAGCGTTGATTCTAGTTTGAGCGAATTAGGAATTGCTGGCTCTGTTTTGGAAAACGGAGGAATGGGTAGAGAATTCTTTTAGAACTGATTTTTAGGAAAACTTTCAAATGGGAGTACTGATATTGAATGGGTTTACTCACGTTTTAGCGTTTTCTCCCAATGCTTTAGTTTATGATATTAAATAGCATTCATCTCATAGATTCATATATAATTTTTTTAGACAAAAGTTTGTTTCATCAAGACTTCAAGTAGCTTTCATAGTACATTGTTTCAATTTTATTACCATTGCCAGCATCAATATTGTTAAAGTTTGTTTCGTATCATATAATTTAACAATATCGAGCATTGTATACGGTCAAAACTAGGCCATGAATGATTTCAAAAGACAACTCCTGCCACACTTTTCAATATACTTTGACTGCTTAGTAGTTACTATATTGAGGTTAGTTTTTCATTGAAATCTATTTTGATTTAAATATTGTTTAAGAAATTTATATCTTTTTTCTGTCGCAAGGACAGCATTATTATTAAAAACCGTTTTTCAGGGTTGGGGTTGCACGCGACCCACGGTAATGATAATGGGAAAGGAGGTTTTGTTTTTGAGGCACCAAAACCAGCTTGTGTCATTCCATCACTTAAAATTTTCCGCCACATACTTTTTCAACTTTTTTTCATTTTTTCAACAAATGTATATTTTTTGATACCCACAATAATGACTGTTTCAATTTCCCGCGTCTATGCGGATTACAACCAAACTGTACCTGACCATGTTTGGGACTATGAGTCTGTAAAGGTCAACTGGGGCGAAGTTCATAATTACGAAATCATTCGCAAAGTTGGTCGAGGAAAATACTCAGAGGCTTTTGAAGGAATCAACGTTGCTTCGAAAGAGGTTGAGAATTGTGTTATCAAAGTTTTGAAACCAGTTCGCAAGAAAAAAATTAAACGTGAAATCAAAATTCTTCAAAACTTGCAAGGAGGAACTAACATTGTTCGGCTTTTGGACATTGTACGAGATCCGAATTCTAAATCTCCATCGTTGATTTTTGAATATGTCAACAATACCGATTTCAGAATTCTATACCCGAACTTCACTAATTATGATATCAAGTACTACATGTTTGAGCTCCTCAAGGCTCTTGATTTTTGTCACTCTAGAGGTATTATGCACCGAGACGTTAAACCTCAAAACATTATGATTGATCACTCCAAACGAAAGCTGAGACTTATCGACTGGGGATTAGCAGAGTTTTATCATCCCGGCGAAAAGTACAATGTTCGTGTAGCTAGCCGTTGCTACAAAGGACCTGAACTTCTTGTAGATTACCAGATGTACGATTATTCTCTTGACCTTTGGTCTCTCGGAACTGTGTTGGCTGCTCTCATTTTCAAAATCAATCCCTTTTTCCATGGCTCTAACAACACAAATCAGTTGGTCAAAATCGCAAAAGTATTGGGAACTGAAGATCTTCACAACTACTTGAAGAAATACGATGCAACTTTACCATCTGAATATTTCAACGTTTTGGGCGTGTATTCCAGAAAACCATGGATAAGCTTTATTAATAACGAAAATAGAAACTTCGCTATTCCTGATGCCATTGATCTGGTTGACAAGCTCTTAAAATACGATCACTTGGAAAGACTGACTGCACAAGAAGCTATGGATCATCCATATTTTGACGAAGTCCGTGAACTTCTGAGACCCAAAGATACAACCACAGATACCAGTAGCCAAGATTTGTCTATGAGTACTTGATCTCGCGTTATACAAAGCTCATATCTCGTTGTTTTTTTGAGCAGAAACATGTCTCAGGACAACTTGGATATCATCATGTTAATACCTATCTTGTGCCTTACTTTAGTTCATCATTTTCAAGGCATTTGTTGAGCTTTCAACGATATAGAGAAGCTTACAATAGAAATGACATTTTTGATTACACTCTAAGCTTGGAAGCTTTGAGCAATAACACCTTTTCACTTTCTAGGCCAAAATATCGGCTTTTGAACGGTTGGTTATCTTAATGTTAGTACCTGTCTGACTCTCTTATCAATCGCACTAAGAAGCTAATTTTCAATTAATAATCCATCAGATGATTTCACGTGATTATTTATCTTTAGCTTCCTCGGCAATCAGTTATCATGTAGAAAAAAATCTACAACTAAAATTGACATTAAACATATATGTCATTCTGTTGTTATTCGTTGTACTTGGTATAAATTTTGTTCAATATCAACTAAAGTATAAGGTCTTGAGCGTGATATTTTAATTCCACATGCATGCTTGATGCTCTGGTTTACTTGCTAAAGGGCCAAATGCTGGCAATTTCAACTGTAGATTTAATTCTGACCTGAAGCAGTAAAACCTAACTCATTCACAATTCACAACAGTTTAGAGTTTATTTGTAAAATTAATTAATAAAATAACACCACTAATTACTGGCCACCTGTTTAATTATGACCTGGCTAATCATCATATTGATTTTAAGATTTGGCAACTGTGACTTTGAAATCCCAAGACAACCGCCAATTTACTTGTAGACTGCCTACATACTTGGACTGATTCACGACAAAAATCTCAATAGCCCCAGCCTTTTCAGCTCAATGTTTAAACAGCTCATTTTTCTCTTGGTCGCATATGGTGCCTTTAGCTGCTACTGTTTTTAAATATTCCTGAGCCAAGAGATCGTAAGCCCAAAAAATGTCAGAGCCTAGCTCTGATGCTTTATAATTCAGTACTTCTTTCCCAGTCTCAGGGTGTTGTTCAGTTTTGTTTTGGTTTTTTTTGCAACTCCTTTTAGATTTATTGACTTCATGTATTTAAGTGATCTTTTGCAAAATGTTGTAAATCCGAAACGATCAAGTTGGTTAGGAAAATAGTACAGCAAAAGAGAAGAATTGAGTCCCGGTAGATGATTAGACATTAGAGATAGAGACACTACAAACAACACGAGTTCATAAAAAAGAAGGGAAAAAATTGGAACCGGTAGACTTATTGAATAACTACAAAGAAGGTTATGCGAAACCCACAACAACATTATGTCTATAGTTCGTAGAAAATACTGGTACAACTGGAACATAATGTAAATTTAGTTGTAGCAATGTTCCAGTGCTCTTAATAAATTTCTACCATCCTAGAACGTTTACTTTTTATTTCTAGCGGTTTTGAGTAGAAAATTCAAAAGGACCAAAAATCTAGATCTCCTATGTTTGAGCACGTTTTTGTGAAATATTTGAATTTGTGCTGTTGTATGTTTTTAGCGTTTTTTGTTTACCCGAAGATTTGCAAAAGACATCAAAACTAACAGTTATACAAAGGTTGCAGTTGACGCGTGTAAAACAGAGTCCTGGTGGACAGTTTGTCAATCTTTCCCTAATATATTTTTGTCATCGGCATTTTCTTTTTCATTTAATTTATCTAATACTGTAGATGCTACCATAATGTACAAATACTTCATAGTTACCAAGCTGTGGTGTACTGCTGCTCTATTACTCGAGATTTTGTATTCTTAAAAAATGCAAACGGCACTATGCGTTTAGCCAACATCGTCTCATTTGCAAACTGTCACTTCGGTATATCTCTACTAGGAGATATGACGTAATGCCTGTATTTTTTTTCTTGTACTATGGATATCCCATGTGATTTCTACAACAATACTTTAAGTGCTCCTATTGAATCCATAAGCTGTAAGAAAAAAGCTCCAGCACTTTGGAAGAACGTTTTGATGCCTCGTATGGTTATGTAGTTTGATACTATCAATAAATCACCAATTGTACAAGCACCTAATCGATTTGGCGAAGAAGCCATGTACAGCTCAATACTCCAAATCTATATTCGGATGGTTTTTCATACGGACAAATATATTTGTCCGAACTACTACACTAAAAAGTGAATAGTAAAAATACTACACAAGATCATATCCTGATGATAACTATGGGAAAACAGAATCTGTTTCTTAGTTCATTCTAACGGTTAATAAAAGGTACGCTATTATTAGTTCAACATAAGCACAAGCACGATGTTACGATCGCAATAAAAAGTATTGCGGTTGGTAGATGGTTTAAAGCCCATATTCAATAATTTCAGTTTTTTTTCCTTTTTCTTTACAACGCTGCTTTTTCTCGTATTTTTCGTTTATTCAAATATAACCAACCAGCTTTTATTATTTGCTAGCTGACAGAGTGCCTAAATAGTATGTCAAAGTATGTCCAGTCAACTAGTTTCAACTTGGTTACTATAAATCACTCAAAGCAATATATAAGGATAACAAAGCACAACATGGCAAGAAAAAATAATATATCAGTAGACTATCAATCGGTTTCAAAAGAAATCGAAATGGAGTGGCTTTTTCGCTCATCTTGCGGGATTTTTACACTTATTCGTTTTCCCCAAGTTATTGGTCAAAACTCATTACCTGTGGAATAATAGGAGCATATTGTCTGATTCGAGTGTAATGGTTTATGTAGTGTATAGCTCGTTTAATTAAGGCCAGTCAACAGAATAATTTCAAAACCCCGGTTTTTGTTTGTAAACTAGTCTTTTGCAAGTTGTGAATATAAGACTCTGCAGTAATTTTTGATGAAATAAGTTTTTTTTTTTTTATCTCGAGTTCCAAATGCTGTCGCTTTTCTTGTTATATTTAGTGGTCCAACGTTTAATTCAAAGCATTTCATTATTTCAAGGCCTTATTTCTTTCTCATATTGTGTTCTTTTACCTTGTGAAAAATATGAGCTTCGCTTTTCATTGATATTCATTGAGATTTCTAATAAGCAATTTAGCAAATCAAAAAACAACATTATAGCATTTCGCAACGAAAGAATTCATTTTGAACTGTTTACTACATGAGCTACGTTTGCAAATTTCGTATCAAGCAGATATCAAAAAATATTGTGTTTAATTTTTTAAATCTATAAACTGGTTAATGATAAAAAGGCCCAAAATGTTGTCGACTATACAATGAGCTAGTAAAAATGATTTTCTTGCCAGTCTACTAAAAATTCTGTGTCACAAATGTAAAAAACTTGAAATGCTATACAGTGACACACAGACACTAGAAAATTGTCACAACGCGTTGCCAAAATCTAATCAATCAAATAGATTATAAAGAAAGTTAATACTCTTTCGGCTAAACTAAAAGCTCATTAGCAATTTGAAACTTAGGAAAAAGATGAATTTCCCAAAAATTAGTAATCTTTTTCCTATATTTCAATCTTCACTACAGGGCATATTGGTAAATTTCATCACTGACTTGTTTGTTCGTAAAAGGTTTTAAGTTTTAGTAGATTTCTTTATTTCACGATGGGCAGTGTTTGTGCTTTTTTAACGTTATTTGCGGTTATCCATTTGATTGCACATAATTATGATGTTTCCAAGTAGTAAATATATTTAATCCTCGCTTTTAATAATCTCATGTCAGTCATATTGCGGGCCCAAAAGTTTAATTGGATGTCTCTAATACACTTTGTGTGTCTATTAATATCATTGAAATGTAATCCTTGAACGTTTAAATTCTCTACATTCGGCCTAGTACTACATCCGTTACACTATACCTTGTTTCTCCAATGTATTGCTTTTATGAAGACAAATCTTTTGCGAGGTTGACCATTCTAAGTTAGAAATAGTTCAGCAATACTTTCAAACATTTTTAAGAAAAAGCATTATTCATATGCTTTTAACTCTAAATAGTCTGTTTTTTTTTTTTTTTTTTTTTCGGTTTTCGTAAACCTCGGTATGAAACTTTAGCGTTATGATTTAGAATGCTCACTGTACATTGGTACCGACAATTTACAAATAAAAAAGCACAGCATCTAACGCTGTAAAACTAACCTGATAAACTTTCAATTGCCGAAGATATTCAATAGTCTAACAGGTTTTTCTTGTTATATGAAATAAATTCTATTATATTTACGTGAAATGATGAAAGGTTATGGAAAATAAAATTGGCGTATAGATTCGGTTCTGCCAGATATTTATTAAAACCAAAAATTAGGATAAAAGATATAAATTATAATATTCTGGTTAGTTGATCATATTGCGTTTACGAAAAATTTTTTTGTTTTGACGAACTTTACTGGATTTTTAACGTATGTTTTGACAGAGATAAATATTTGTGAGAAATTAACTTGTTGTTTATATTGTAATTATAGCCAATCAAGAAGCCAAAAATAATGTTGAAATTCGCTAGTTCAAACTAAATGTTTACCTCAGCCTTTCAAAACCTTTCGCCTTCCCCCCCCCCAACATGTCTCTTAAACTCTTTTACTATATAAATATGATTGAATAACCCCAAAGGGTTTTGTTTGCTTATTAATTTACAAGATCTCATTAACAGATAAAGTTATTCACACCACTTTACTCTATGTGCAGCATTTCAAATAGAAAATGAAACCGCCAATAAATTTTTGCAAGTTTGATATCCTTTTTAGAATCGTTCTTATTGTAATTACATATGTATTTAAAATACAATTAATATAATTTTTAGCAGACATTTATTTAGATTTTTCTTCTTTATACAGGCTCTTGGCTTTCAACTACTTTTTTCTGTTCGCTTGGCATGATCCCATGTTTAAAATGGGGATGGTATTTTAATCCCAGTCGTTTGCAATAATTAAGCCTTAGGAATACTAAGTATTATTATTGTTTCTTATCGTTAACCTTAGAGTTTAGATTCAATTGTGAAGTTTACTTAACGTTGTTTATAAATACAATCTTAAAAATTGTAAATACTAGTTTTGTGTGATAAAAACAAAAATCAAATGATGAAAACAGAAACCATCTGGTTTGATTTAGCTTAAATTGTCTAATATGTTGAAAAGTATTTGAGTTTTATTGTAGGACTTGAAACTTGATGACGATTGGCACTATCATTGCTTGTCCAAAAGAGTAAAAGAATTTACAAAACTGACAAAATTCCTAATTGACTTCACTTGTTATTATAACCTAAATACAGGGTTAAAATTGAAAAACCTTTTGCTAAAACTCATGTTTTTTTTCAATATATTTGACAATTATTAGTACAAAGAATTGTTAACTAATACTAACTAATCGCATATTAATCTGTTCAAACTCCAGCCTGAATTGTTTCAGAGAAAACTTTCAGCTAACGAAAGAAAACAACTATGGTTTTTTTAAAAAATATATATATTAATAGATAATAGGTGTTATAATTAATGAGCAAGGAGTTTATTCAAAGTATATACCCTGTTTAAGTATAGATATTATATGTCGAATAAAGCACAATGATTCGTCTGTTTTCACCATGAGGGGAAGATGACTTAGTAACATTCAGAATAATTACTGAATCATAAGAATGACCCACTATGAGTATAAAAAACCGTGTTGCTTTAGCTGATGTTGAAAGTGAAACAATTCGGCGGCACATGTACAACGAATGTTATAAATAAACCTAGTAATCCAATTTGCCAAGAAAAACATGTTTTTGTAGCTATTTTAATACAACTATTTTACTGAAATGTTTGCTGTTTTTCGTGTTTATTTAACAGGCGCATTGTATGAGCGGTTGAATATCTCAAGGCTGTGCTTGGTATTGAGGCTGTTGATCAGCAAGGCTTTGTTATGGTTGTAGGAAATCACTCGATTTACAGAGATGTATTTTTGGATCGGTTTTCCCATAACTTGGAAACTCTTTTCCGGGGCGTGAACATCTTCCTGGTTATAGTTATACTAAAAAGTCGTTTACCATTTCCTTGGTTATATCTCATGTCTTCCGTTTATATGAATTGGATGAATTTTTCGCTTACGAAATTTACAGTAACTATCGTGCTTCCATGTTTTAAAAGTTCGCCTCATGGTTATTTTTCTTCCCCTTCAAAACTTTTCAGTTGATACTACTACCTTAAGGGTGGCGTTAGTTGTGAATATTTTAACAAAAAAAGTATTAAAAAAAAATATGAGGAAAAGTAAAATCACGATGCGATATATAATATTATCCTAAAATGGCTTTATGAAACTGAAAACAAGATAACATAAGTAAATTAGTCTTTAGTTGTATAAATAACTGAAGAAGAGAGTTGGCAGTAGCAAGTACTATCTCTAGACTCTTAGAAATATACATGAGTAGTGTCGAAACAAATATGGAAAGCTGTAGAGTACATTAATTACAATAAACATGTTAAAACCCATTCATTGCTATTTTGAGACAAACACAAATTTAAACTTTTGGGTAAATTGCAGACTAGCGACGCAAGAACAACGAAAGACTTCCGATTTCAATTGCAAATATTTTTATTCTCACAATGAAACCTTCATTTTAATTAATGATTTTTAAAATTCCACAAGCATTCATATTTGAATGTTCAGTACATATTGCTCTCTGTGTATCTAGTGGTGTATGAAGCTTCGGCTACCTTGGACATTTTGTATCTGAAAATAACTCTGTCAACTGTATTATGAACGGCTGATCTCCAAGTTGATAGTCGGTGATAGACAGGTTTGTATTCCAATTAATACTAACATCCGGGACCTATTGAATGATTTTGCATCTCTGAGATTTTATACTCCTGAAACTTGTTTCATATAAAAATTATCATCCCCTGTTTGTGATTTTTATATCTGGATCTCTGTTTATGTCGGGGGTCAAGGAAAAGAAAAAGGAAAAAAAAGAAATGACGATGTCACAATGGATGAATTTGGACCAATGAAACGAGCCGAATATTTAATCATGGATAACGGGCAGACTATTTCTCTGCAGAAGCTATGTTTCATGTGTGGAAGAACTGGTTCACAATACATTCATATATTTCCTAATTAGGAAAATTGTTGCAGTTTTTGCGGGTACCGATTTACCAACTTTAAAAACAATTTTCGAGATTGGTGAACTTTGAAAAAAAAAAAAAAAAGATTGACAAGCTTTCGAATGTCGTTCGTTTCCAATATTTGACCTGACCAATTCATCTGAAAGTATATTGAAAACAATGTATTTGTTTTAAAAGAGCATTATACGTAAGCGGCGAGATGACATCTCGAAACTAGAATTTGCATCAATGAAAAACAACCCCCAACACCTCCAAAAACTTCTACCAAAGGTTTTTTCCGGAATCCTTTAAACGGAATTGGCACAAGCACTGACTGTATAAAAAACTGAGTGCCAAGACATTGCTTTTAGCTTCACACATTCAGTGGTGGTAGGGTTTTCTTCGACATGTATGTTTATTGCCAATTGGTTGAGCTGCATAACAAAATACAAACCTGATTCAGAAAGGAACAAAAACTGGATTTCTATTATATAGTGACTGGTTATGTTTTCTAATTATTCCAAAGCGCTAAAAACAAATATCGCAACTTGGTTACGACCGGTTGACACTGCTACTTCTAACAAATTGACCCTGAGTTTCTTACATGCTGACTTTCTGGCGTTGCTGAATTGTCTAACTGAGCACATCTATATTTTCAGCTATGACGAGTTTCTGGCTCCCTATTGGCCAAATACACTTATTTAGGTGTTATTACTTGAAAAATAACTTAAATTTATACTATAATTGTTACCCTTTCCCACAAAAGCACTAATGATTTCATGAATAGCTAAGGCCTTCAGGAGAACTCCCCTGTTTACTTTTCAAAAAC
The DNA here is from genome assembly GCA_030578715.1 of Magnusiomyces tetraspermus. NCBI lineage: Eukaryota > Fungi > Ascomycota > Dipodascomycetes > Dipodascales > Dipodascaceae > Magnusiomyces > Magnusiomyces tetraspermus. The sequence goes on from JAKTYL010000188.1 coordinate 28,500, forward strand.
CAATACCTATATTCCCCCCCCCACGAATTTTGTGTTTTTCAAAACCAATTGTAAGAGAAAAAAGCCAAGGAAATGCCAAATATGTAACCGATGGCCCAATATTTCTTAGCTGTTAATTTGAGCGTTTCGCTTGGCACTTTGTATACTTCATCTTTTTTAGGGAGTTTACTCGTATCCTTATACTCCGTAAAAATGGGCATTTGCCAATCAACAGTTAGGCTACAAATCCATAGACCCTGTTTACTATTGATTCTAACTTTGAATTTTGATTATAAAAGAAGTTCTAATTCTGCCCTAAATTCAGTTTTTTTTTTTCATCATCAATCCAAATCATCAAGTCTCTTCTCTAAAGAATTCCAACTTATCCATTCTTTTCTAACCAATCAACAATGAAGTTCTCTATCCTTGCCGTTTCTGCTTTCGCTGCCGCTGTTTTCGCTGCTCCCGTTGCTGAGGCTGAGGCCGCTGCTGCTCCTGCTCCCGTTGCTGAAGCTGAAGCTGATCCCGAAGCTTTCTTCCTCTCTGCTCTTTTGGGTCTTAAGTCCACCCTTTTCGGCCTTAATGGTGGCTGCGACTCCTGCAGTGGCAATGTCGGTGGTATCTCTATCGGTGTCTCTGCTGGTATCTTCATTACCCCCACTGGTGAAATCATCTACGGTAACACCATCCCTGGCTGCATTCCCTTCCAGGGTACCGTCATCAACGGTAACCTTTACTGTAACGCTCCCTTCCTTGGAAACAACGGCTACGGTTGCGTCAACTTCAACAGTGAAGGTAGACTTTACGTTGCTAAGACCTTCAAGAGCTCTTGCGGCTGGTACATTCGTGACAACGACATTCTCCCATCCATTGATGATATCTACGCTTACCCCGACAACCATGGCCACAACTACATCTACTGTGGTGGTAAGAGAAAGCACCACAGCCACAGAAAGCACATCAAGCTCCACTGCCACTAAGCAGTTTGATGTTTTTGCTAATGTCATACTTTATCTACTCTTGAATACTTACAAGATGTAGTCCGTTTATTTATTATTTGTTTCTATAATAGTTTGTAACTTTGACTCTATGTATATAGCCGCAGCCTATATATATTTTGCATTGTATAATCAATATCAATACTAATTTATACTTTAAAAGTTGTTTAAAAACTGTACAATCGTTCTCAAGTTTTCTTTTCACGCATTTGTCATTTTGATTTTTTGCAATCATGGCTTTGAGCAACAAGATATTTGCTTTTAAAGAATTGAAAAAGGTTTTCTAGTCTACTAATGTTAGTATTCTATTAACCATTCTGTCAACTCAGTTCTGCCAGACTGGTTTGGCATTGTAGTTTTCACATACATTTCTTTGCGATATTATCAGCATTCTACAGTCTTCTATAAATTGCCCATTTTTTTTGTTCTATGTTCTGTGCCTATGTACAGTATATATAACTTGAGTTTTGCAGATACGCAGTGCCAATTTTTTTAAATAAGAAAGTGAACAACACAAGCAAGATATGCCAAGATGTGTCGCTTAAAAAGAAAACTCATCAAGTTCATATATCCTTTTCACAAAACCTTTGAATTTTTCATATACAGTATCAACTAACTTCAATGTCCACTGCCTTCCTAGAAATGGAGTAGTAAGTTTAACATTAAGTTTGCTGTCAAAAGGCGTAAAAATCGCTCACATATATATTTTCAAATAACAACTGTTGAAGCAATTACCAAATACAACTGTTTCTTTAGCAAACGTAAGTTTTTCAGACTTCCTTACTTGTGAATATGCGTTAACAATTCAAAAGGGAATAGAAGCTGTAGTTTCTTGGTTGTTTTGTTTTATTCAAAATGTCTTTAGTTCGGGAATAAAAGCGTTAAATATGGAGTCTATTCATTGACAATAACAATTAGTTTTCATCTCCTTTACTATACATGGTTCTAGGCCACCAACCTGGGTTTCTACTTCAGGGGTTTGGAAAAGGGGAAGCACTATCCATGAAATATAGGTGACTCGTTTTTTTTTTTTTTTTTTTTTTGATTTTTATTGTTTATAGACGTGGCTACCTACTGGTTCTATGACAATACTTGTCATAGAATGCGCTACACAATTACTACATAACACCAGATAGTCAGGTCTTTTCCTTAGCAATTTCATAACACCAAATGTAAACTCATTAGTGGTACTTCCTGGCTTTTCGTACTTTCCTGATTTTCGTGAATTTTCAGCACATGTTTCGTTTCAGATAAGATGCAACCGATACGATCGTCTCCTGCCTCATCAACTTAAGCTTTTGCGAGCG
>JAKTYL010000189.1:0-30753 GCA_030578715.1 Magnusiomyces tetraspermus
TTTTTTTTTTTTTTTTTTTTTTTTTTTTTTTTTTTTTTTTTTTTTTTTTTTTTTTTTTTTTTTTTTTTTTTTTTTTTTTTGAATTTTTTTTTTTTTTTTTTTTTTGACTTTTTATCTGCACTTTGGTTCTACGTGCTATATACATGTGTTTTTGTTTTCTTTTTGTTTGGCAAAGCTAAGCAGAGAGAGAAACTTTGTAAAGAGTTGGGCCATGGCCAGACTCAACAGCTGGACAAGACAAGGTTTTTATTTATTTTTTTGGCACATCGGCAAGAACAGCCCTGACTAGGCTCTCTGGAGCCGCAAGAGGAGTTGATCGTTTGACCAAGTCTTTTTTTTTTTTTTTTTTTTTTTTTTTTTTTTTGATCCCAGGGCTTTGATTCTTGCGTACATTGTCGTGGCTTTTTCAAGAATTGTAATATGTGTGTGTGTGAAGTGAAGTGAAAAGATCTCAATGCCATGCTTTTGTCTTTTTCGTACACTGATCCCTCTCTAAAGCTCCTACTCGACCACGATCCATGTAGAATTAAAAAAGCGATAACCCTTGTAATCTAACGTCCAATGCCCGTATCTCGCACTCTTCTTACTACGCCTTTCTATTCTCACTGCCCCTCCCTCCTTTGTTCAATCTTTCAATGCCTCAGTCTTTCCTCTTATTTTCCTCCATCTGTTGCTTTATTTGCCTTGTGTTTCCCTGTCTGCCATATTTCTTTTTCAACAAAAAGAAAAAAACAAGCACTCCAAAAGATTCACCAATTCCGTTTAGTGCGCCTTAGCCTCTGTGCAATCCTCTGTTGGTATCGGATTTCTTCCAAGCCCTTTTTTTGCCTACGTTTTTCTTTTCTTTTTTTATTTTATTTTGTCTCTTTTCTTTTCTGCTTGTTATTATTTTTACTTGTCAACTAAAACAATTACAGTGCAAAAGTTTAAAAGAAATGTTTTTTTTTTTTTTTTTTTTTTTTTTTTTTTTTTTTTTTTTTTTTTTTTTTTTTTTTTTTTTTTTTTTTTTTTTTTTTTTTTTTTTTTTTTTTTTTTTTTTTTTTTCCATTAAAAAAAATCAACAAAAAGACAGTTTTACGTAAAACCTAGGATCCCATATATCCTACCGTAATTAAGCTCCCATATTAACCCACACACCCAAAACTTTACTTCTTGCCAAACAAGGGCGTTGATGATGATGGCTTTCCAAACAAGTTATCACTTGGCGACGGCTTGTTTTCATTTGAAAACATTCCACCAAAGGCCTTCTTGGTAGTAGCATTGCCGGCATCAGTACCATTACCGGTAGCAGCAGCACTAGAAGATGAACTGGATCCAAAAAATCCAGAGTTGGCAACAGGCGATTGCGCCTTGCTGAATGTAGTCGCTCCAGACCCAAATGTCTTTGCGCTGCCACCAAAAGCAGAGCCAGAAGAACTAGGAGCTGCAGCACTCGCGGAACCAGCAACCGAGAAACGGTTTGCACCATTTCTAGTAAAGCCAGGTCCCGCAGCACTAGCCATTCCTAATGCCGATCTGACACCAACAGTTTTGGCCTTTGATCCAAGCGCCTTTTCAATAGCCTCAGTCAACTCCACTGCAACCTGACCACCGTGTCTCTTCATTTCGTACCCGCTGTAGCTACCGCTACGAGCCTCTTTAGTCCACTTTTCCAAAAGATAAGCAGCATCCGCAGCCAAACGCTTGTACGCAACTTCAGAATCAAATGGGTATTCGCGTCGGTCAACAAGGTCCCTGTATATCGTAATCAGGGAATCAAAAGTCACGCCGCAGCCCAAAAATGTGTCTGCAACCCAGCCTTCGGGCGCCAAAGGCGAGCGTTCAACTGTGTAAGCTTCAAGCTTGGCAACAAGGTCTTCGACAGGGAAAACGAGCTCGGCAAGCTGCACCTTCTTGCCAACGCTTTGCACAGTAGCAGACACTCGGTCGTATGGAGAAGCAACGGCGTCGTTGGCAGAAGACTCATGGTCAGATTGGGCATCGGCAAAGTCTTCGGCATCAGCCAAGGCTTGGTCGTGCTCATTAGCAATGAGCTTGGTCCATGTGGTGCTAATCTCGTCAGTGCCCCGGAAATCAGTAATGTAAAACATCTCAATGCATAAATCAAAATAGTTCAATCTAAAGGCATAGTCGTTGTACAACGAAGTAATGTCCATAATACGGCCGCCAGTGCGAGTGGTAGAGCTGATCAAACCGTCAACAAGATTGCCTTTGCTTACTGCAGTGTGTCCACTCAACTGTTCAATCATTTCCATTGCTTGGTCTTCAGGAATGGTATCGTCAGCAATACGCTTGGCAAGCTCGTCCTGGATAACCGCAACCTCCAAATAGTCTTGGATTTGTGCCGAAAGTTGTAAAGCGTAACCCGACTGGGAATCATTAGTACCAGTCAAGGAACCACAAAAGCTCTTGGCTCTGGACAAGTACTCAATTCTTTGGCTCAAGCTGAGATAGAAGTGGCTGGTGGCAAGTGAGTACAAAACTTCGGCAGCGCCAATATAGTTGCCGCGGATTTGGTAAAAGTACCAAAGGAGGTTGGCAATGCTGATATCAGCTCTAGCACGCATTTCCAAATATCTTTGGATGTATGGAGTATCGACAGCCAGCAAACGGTCGCTGTGTCCTTGGGCAATGATCCAGTCGTAAAAACTGTAGTGGAAAACTTCATCAGTAGATGTTTGACAAACGTTGTATGTCTCGTTCTTGAGCGTCTTCTCGGTAGCCTGCTTGTTGTTGGCCAACGACAAAGCTTCAGATCCTCCGTTGCTCGCCTTTTCCTCATTATTAGCCAAATGGTCAACAACGTCAAGAACTTCAAAAATAAGCTCATAAACACGCTGACGCTTTTCGTAGATTTCCTTTCTAGGATCACGTTCAGGCTTGCCTTCATGAAGGTATCCAACAGCCAAGTTGCCACGATCTTCTTGCTGAGCCACTGTCAAGGCAAGCTCCACGGCACCAGGGTAAAATTTGAGCTTCACAAACATAGCAATGGCATCTTTGAGAACGTCAAAAGGAATGTGTCCAGCAGCCTTTTGGAACAATCTCAAACTCTCGTCAAGCTTCTGCACGCGTGAATCGAAATCCATTGCTTCAGCTTTGTGCAAACATTCCAATGCCTTGTAAATGATAACGTCATTGGGAGAACAGTAGCTAACACATCGGTCTTGCAAAACGACACTGATATTGTCAACTGAGCCGCCTTCTGAAACATTACGGTTGACAAGACAAGTAATGAGCTCTTTAGCAATTTCAGTTCCTTCAGGGGTAGTGAAAAAGGTCTTGAATGTCAACTGCTCAAGCTTTTCGCGAATAGAGACTGGCAAGTACTTTGTGATAGATTCCAAGCCTTCATTTGACTTGGATGATTCGTCCAAAAGCAACAGCAAAAATGACAGGCCTTCTCTGATAGATGTGACAAGCTTGACAAGCGAGTGCAGAGCACGGTGCTCAACTTGAAGCGAAACTTCTTCAGACCTGCCACCTGAAATCACGAGTGTGTTCATGCTGGGTTCACTGCTAAGTCCGTCAATAAAAGTCTTGTTTTTCTCAAGATAGTCAGCAACTTGGGCAAGTGTGATTTGAATCTTTTCCAAAGACTGCTTCTTATAGTTGGTGCCAAAAGCTTTAGTAGCTTTGGCGCCAATTCCAACAGTCTTGGTCTGGAATGGGGGCTGGTTCCAAATAGACCAAACAATTCGAGACAGGTATGTAGCAAGACCGTCAAATCGGCCACTCAATCTGATAATGTCGTCAGTAGATTCAGGCTTGCCAGAAAAGTTTCCGGCTACACCGGAGTTGATAATTGAGTGGGAGGCTGTGTTTTTGATAGTGATGCCGGTTAGCGAGTATGTGTTTTCGTCATCAATCTTCAAATGAGGCTTTCCACCAAGTTCAATGTAAACTTTACTGGCAAATTCAGTCTCAGTAAATGAGAAAAGAGCAGGCTGAATGGCAATGCTCAATGCATTGGCACAAGACTCTGTTCGTCCATAAAACTCAAAAAATGGACGAATATCTTGACCCAAGTCTTCGAAAATTTGGTATGGGTATCTTCGCATGAAAATTTGGACACCAGTGTTGGTCAAAACTGCAACCTTTGGGTTGGGAATGGTGTACTGGTCTCTGCTTTCGTTGCCAAAGCCTTGGATCTTTTTGCCAGAGTCGCCCATAGAAAGCGAGGAAATCAGGGCCATATCGTGAACATACCCTTCAATCTCGAGAAAACAAGCGTTTTCAAAGTACTGTGCGTTTGAGCCTGGAGTCATTTGGTGAATAATCTTGCCAGAGTCGGGTGCAGCAACAAAGAGGCGATCACCATGGTCAGGGTTCTCACATGGAACAACGTCAAAAAAGTATCCAGGAGAAAATACTCTGGATGTGCGCTTTGTGTTTTTCAAAAGAATATTGTTGGGAGAAGCAGCAGAAGGGGGAAATCTCTGCTGGATCGCTTGTAGAGTCGTTGGTGGGCCGATATCAGAAGACGTGTTTGCGGCCTTGATGAAAATACGTGTACCAGTTGAAGTGACAGCAGCAAGGTTAAGAAGCGAGCTTTCAGTAGCAGTAATGACGTTGATTGAAGCCAGCGAAAAGGTTTTAAGGTTGGTATCTGTTTTAGGCTGTTGCTGGTCTTGAGGAACAGGAATCATTTTTAAGTGAGAAACAATCTGATCTGTAGAGTATGTGCTCAACAAAGAAACGTCATTGTTCTTTTTAGGGTCCAAGTAGTACATTCTAATGGTGGACATGTTGGAAAGGGTGTAAAGCAAGTTGCGCGAGTCGTCAACAACAATAGACACAACTACTTCTGATTCATGATTCTTAACCCAAGGGCCGATAATTGGAAGCTTTTCCAGTACTCCTATTTCCGAAGAGGGAAAAGCTGGTGTGATTGAGGAGAGGATATACTTGCGGGTATGACAGACCTTGGAGCACTTACCTTTGAACCAAGATTCAACATTGGAATAAACCACTTCCCAAAGGTTAGTGCCGTCAGAATCGCCAGACATAAAAATTCTTCCGGTTTTATTACTCGCTGTGATCTGAGAAATGTCAAGGCCACGAACCGAGATGGTCATTCCAGTTTCATACAATTCCATGGTGTTTTGTTGCTTGTCGTAGGACAAAGCAATGATGTAAAGATCAGTAACAGTCACCAAAACAAGCAAATGAGTAATTGAATCAATAAACATTCCCTTTTTAGGAGGAACTAAAGCAACTGCGGTAATTGGCCTGTCAAGCTCATCAAAAGTGTGTAAATCTTGTCCACCACGATAGTTCCAAAAGTATAAACGGTTATCCACAGTAATCCAAACACGGTCAATTTCAGAGAAAAGACCCATCTGAGTTCTGCATTCAGTCTGATTGTATTGCTCATAAACAGTATCAGGAATGTTGATTGACTCAATACGTGAAAAAGGAGCAAATGGTCCTAAAGCTTGCGCTGATTCAAAGAAAAGATATTGAGACCAAGCAGATTCTAATATAGCAAATAAATAACAAAAAAAAAAAAAAAAAAAGATTTTTAAAAAGGTTAGAAACGTTCAATTGGACATAACAAAGCAATTAAAGGCTACTTACGCAAAGACATTTGCCCAATCTCAGGATACTGAGCATCGTTGGCCATGTATGACCCAATGAATTTTGCAGCAAGCTCAAGAGGGTTTGTATTTTTCTTCATATCCGATGCACAGACAGTTCCCAATGGAGGAACTGAAACTACTGGCATACGTGCCATAGGATAAAAGGCACTTTTTTGTGCCTGAATAATTGGCATTTGTAAAGTATGACAGTAAGTGGAAAAAAAAATTAATAAAATAAAAAAACTATTTGGGATAAAAAACAGTTGAGGTGAAAAAAAAAATACAAAAATAAAAAAAAATAAATAAATAGTAGCTGGAAACAGAGGGTTTTGGCGGTGAAGCTGAAATTTTTATATTCACGTGAACGTGGTATGTAACAGTGCGGCTGATATATTTTGTTTACTATTTGAGTAGGTGATATGGATCCTAAGCTAACAACAACAACAACTACAGTAACGACAACGTCATAATAAGCATATAACAAGCATCATAATGAATGTATTAGACGACTCAATTGTATTCGGCTTGTTAGAGCCATCGATATACGAAAAACAGGCATCTTCTACTGATAACGTTGTATCAGTATTGGGTAGTTGGATGAAACCGAAATCTGTGCTATCTTCACCTGAAGGCTTAATTTCTCAAGCTATTCAAGCTGTGGCACAGATGTCTAAAGATGACCAAAACACTCTATATCTCATATTAATCAATCAGTATATTGAAGATGTACGATACCATTTTATGAAACATGCTGCTCCGTTGTTAAAAGCTGCTTTGAATGGAATAGAATATACGCAACAAACGTCTAGTCCCGGATTGCATCCATCATTAGAAGCAGGAGGAATCTTGATGGAAGGCAAAAATTTGGACCCACATGAAATTATACCACGACTAGTTGCATTGATTACCTCTGCTCGCTCGCATTATTTATACCCGCTCTCGTTTTTGCCAGAACTACCTGACGCTTTATATGCCAGCGTCAACGATGCTTATATTGCGTTGACTGCTCTCACATTGCCCATTGCTCGATTGTCAAAACTGATAAAAGTTTATTTATCTAGCGTAGTGCTGGCTAATGCTACTCAAGACACTATCCATACTCTACAAACGCTGCAAGAAGTCACAGGTGTTGTGATTAATTCAAACTCGTCATCAAAGTCCAGATCTAATTTCGACCAAGATACCGGCAAATTACTACAAAGCGAAATCTTGAAAACCTTCATTTTGGATGTGGCATTAGTCTTGACACAAAAATATGGAAAGATGTGGGATAGGGAAATGGCTACAGAGATTGAGCAATGGTCTAATGAGACGTTGACACCTACAGCAGTAGTTTTGTTTGCAAATAGCGATGACAATACCACAATTGAGCAAAACTTAAAAAGGCTGACCAAAGACATTTTGCTCGAGATCAGAACACAAGAGCTTTTTGATATCGTTGTAGATTATCCAGACTCGTTACCAGCAATTAATGATATGAAGTCTTTCTTGCACACTCCTACTCAGCGTGCAGCAATAGTATCGTCTATGCAGCAAAGCTGTTCCAAAAGATTGTTACATGGTGGTGCCAATACCGTTGATGTTTTGGCATGGTACGTTTCTTTGATCCGAGTGTTTGCTATTTTAGAGCCTCGAGGAGTTCTGCTGCACAAGATTGCAAGACCCATTCGACGATACTTGAAGGAAAGAGAAGATACCATTAGAGAAGTGCTCTCAGGGCTGTTGGGAGATAAAAGGTCTCCAATTAAAGACCTGGCTTCTGAACTGATTGGCGCAGCTAGAGATGACATTTCAGTTCCGACTTACGTTCCTGGCTCTGAAGAACCCAAAAATGAAGCAGCTGCTACCAAAGAGAAGGAGAAAAAGATGAAATCTTCACTCAAAACGTTGCTCAAAGATCCAGAAATGAACTGGATCCCTGACCCTATGGATGCACCGCCAGATTTCCAAACAGATAACAAGACATTTGACGTCATTTCGAATTTGGTGTCTGTGTTTGATAACAAGGATGTGTTGGTGAAGGAGCTGATGAAACGGTTTGCAGACACTATGGTTTTTTCGCACGAGTTTGATGAAGAAACAATGCTGATGACAATTGAGTTGTTGAAGCTCAAATTTGGAGAAGACGCATTGGCAAACCTGGATGTTATGATTAAGGATATGGCTGAAAGTAAACGAATTGACCATTTGGTTCATGTGCAAAGTGGTAAACGCACTAATAGTGATGGAGATACTAATATGGAAGGTAATTCGGCGTCTTCAGGAAAAGTTGAAGATGTGTTTCATGCAGATGTTATTTCAAAGCTTTTTTGGCCAAAGTATAATGTCACTACATGTAGGGCACCTAAGGCGATTGAAGAGTATGTATCTTTTTGATGTTTTATGGCTGGATAACTGATCGCTGATGCTTGATGAAAGAATCAACAACAATACTAACAAACCAATAGACAAATGTCATTTTACAGCTCTTATTTTCAGCAGCTTAAGCAAGGTCGGTCGCTTGAATGGATGGGAAATGTTGGACGAGTGACTCTTGAAATCGAGATGGATGAAATTGTTGATGAAGATGGTACAAAAGAGAAGAAAGTCAAGAGCTTTGTTGTGTCTCCTGAGAAAGCGTCAGTTGTTTACTTATTTCAAGAGAAGGGTGAGTTTTATTTTGTTATTACTACTGTCATTGGCATGTTTTTACACTTGACACTAACGTACGATACTATATCGAATTTAGAGGAATGGAAGCTTGCAGAAGTTGTGTCCGAGCTTGAAATGGAGACTTCAATTGCACGATCATCACTTCAGTTCTGGTGCAAAAGAAGAGTGTTGAGCTTGAAAAGTCCAGATAGCAATGAATCAGAAGAAGTTTACATTGTTGAGAAGGAACAGAGTGATAAGAAACAAAACGGTGAGTTCCTGACACTAATTACCAAAACGATCGAACTTTATTTACTAACCAATTTCATTTATTTATTTTTACATTTTCTTACAGCTTACGACTCAATTGAGGCCGGAGCACCAGCCCGAGACGACGGAACCGAGGAAATGCGTGTTTACTGGTCATACATTGTTGGCATGTTGACCAATCTCGGTGCAGTGCCGTTACCCAAGATGCATTCGTTTTTGAAAATGCTTGTTCCTGCAGATACCCCGTACACGAAATCTGCAGAAGAGCTCAAAGCGTTTTTGGACGTGATGGTTGATGAAGAAAAGCTTATAATTGTTGGTGAAGCGTATAAATTAGTCAAGTAGAGGCTACATAAGTGGTTAATATTATTAATACAAGCGTTGATTTAATATGAATGAGACATTGAAAGTAAATGCGGTATGTAGAGATAGTTGATAAAGAATCTCAAATAATCAAAAAACCAATCGGTACGCGGCGCTATTAAAAAGGGCTCCGTGGCACGATCGGTGCTTTTCGGGTCTTTATAGTCGGGTCTTTTTTGTTGTTGGGGTGTCAAACAAAGAGGCTAGGACCTCCTGTTTTTGTTTGTATTGCTCTGCCCCCCTTTTTCTTTTTTTTTATTTTTCTTGTTACACACCCACAACCAACCAATTCAAAAACCCAATTGCCACCAAACTCTTTTTTTTTTTTTTTTTTTTTAATTCCTTTTCCTTTTTTTTTTTTTTTCCACTTTCATACAAAACTACTACATCAAATTTGGTTCAATTAGCTCCAAATTCTCATAATCAACCCAATCCATTACTTGAATCATGTCTAACGTTGAAATTGACAAGGATCTTCAGGCTGAAGACACTGCTGGCTACAAAGTGACTGAAAAAAAGACACTCGCTGAGTACACACAACTCGATGCCGAAGATGAAAGCTTGAAGAAATGGAAGGAAAGCTTAGGAATCAGCAGCGACGCCATTGGCGACCCTACCGACAAGCGCCGCGTTGTTGTTTTGGAGCTCCGAGTCGATGTTGTTGGCCAGGAGCCTATAGTCATTGACTTGGAAAAGCCCGGAGCTTTGGAGGCACTCAAAAAGAACCCGATTGTGATTAAGGAACGATCCAAATACCAACGAAAACTCAAGTTCCGGGTCCAGCACGAGATCATTACTGGCCTCAAATACCTGCAGTCGGTCAAGCGTGCTGGAATCCGTGTGGACAAGTCACAAGAAGTGTGTGGCTCATATCCCCCAAATACCAAGTCCAAACCATATTACGAAAAGGTGTTTATTGAAGAAGAGGCTCCTCACGGATTGTTGGCCCGTGGTGTTTATGAAGCCACTTCTAAGTTTGTTGATGATGATAATGTCACCCATCTTGTGTTCCCATGGTTGTTTGAAATCAAGAAATAAGGTTTGATTTTTTATATTTTTAACTGAAATATAGCTTGATAAATACGAATATGAATAGTTAATTGATGATTTGTTTGTTTTTTTTTATCATCTGTCGATGAGATTGAAAACTAGGTTCCTACTAGGTCAGGTGAAAGTCAAGTTTGAATGACGCTCAAACAGCACTCAAATCGATTCCTAATTATTGGTTATACCTTTTCACAAAGGCTTGTTTTTGTAAACAAACTGAAATGCCAACTCATCAATCAGTTGATCAGAGTTTGACTCTGATAAATAAAAATCTATAAATCCTCAATTGATATGCCAAATGACGTGGCGTCTATGTTTTTTTTTTTTTTTTTTCAAATCGATCTGTTAGTTCTAATAATATTACCTGCATCATCTCGAAATGCCCGAATGGATGGATACTTATTTTTGGTCCTTTTGGAATTCTTAAAGATCTTGAAATATGAATTCTTTAAAGTTGGAATGAAAAAGAAATGGTTTTTCATTAAGTAGTACTTTGTGACCTAAGGGATAGAAACACAATCTGTATACATCTGATATATAAGGTCTTGTGGATGTATTGGTAAATGGGTCAAACGAGAGATTGAATTCACACCCATAGTCAACAGAGAGCGTTTGCAAATAGAAGTAGCTTTGATACCCTTGCTCTGCAACAACTCAATTAGAGTCACTTAGAGTTAAGGCTGATATGGCCTACGACTAAAGTGTAACAAGGCAAACAAATTCCCCCCTCTTCTCCAGAAAATAGCCATGTATGAGCGTCAATGGCTTGACTATATAAAATTTACAATTAACCAAGAAAGATAGTTAAAACAAAGCATGACAATCACGTGTGTACAATCTGCTCAATCTCGAAATGAGGCTAACCCATACCCTCAACTTGTATACGGCTGATTGTGGTTGACACAAGGAGTACATTTATATTTCAATATTAAATTCTGATATCAAACGTCGAGTGATCAGGGCCGTGATGGTGTGTATCATAGTATGCACAAAGTATATTCTGATTTTAAGAGGTTTTTTCATAAAAAATCCATATTAATACTCAGCTTTCTCTCTTTGGTTATTGCTATTTTTTTTAAAAAAAAAAGATCTTAATCAGCCTTCTCTTCCTCCTACTCAGAATGGTTTGGTAACTGAAAAACAAACGTTATCAGGCAAGCATTTCAAATAGTTTACAACTAACCAAGAAAAGATGAAGATATGGCATGACTATCACGTGTGCATAGACTGACTAGTCTCTTGATAAGCGTAGCCCGTACCCTCATCATACAACAGTCTGTGCTTATGGGCAAACCATGTTCATTTCTCTATCACCAAACCTTTTTTTTTTTTTTTTTTTTGCCACATTACAAGTATCACCAACTATTTTGACAATTCCTTATGATACCAACAAATTGATATACACCTTGGATTAAAAGAGAAGCATTGTTTTGGCAGCTTTGTTGACGCTGTTGAGCTGCCTGTGACAAGGCTTGTTGATACCGCTGATTATATCTGTTAGCGTCTCAAGTCTTTTCCTTCTTCAGCTTGCCTTGCGTGATGAATCTTGATTGGAACACCTGTTATGTATGACTTTTATGTGGCATATAGTGGTTTTGATCAGGCTTATCAACAGAAATTTATCATCTGCAGACTTCATGTCAACCCGCAAGATAACCGGTATACTGAACGACCTGAGGCGTGGCTTATGATAATTGTATTTCACAATCATTTAAACTATCTAATATCCCTGAGGTCCAATGCCTATGAGCGAGCTCAACTTTTAAGCCAGATATTAGTAGATGGCATAGCCTGCTCGAATTCCTTAATACCTGCATTGAAAGGTAAGTCGATAGTTAAGAACAACATGAGTGTGCCATATCAATTAACAACAAGCGTGATCAAACCGGGAGAGCTAGAATTGTGGATACCAACCTTCATACATTTCGTTTCTTTATTGATTTCACTTTCAGAGGTTTGACTTCATTGTTTATAGACCACTTTCAGAGTTCATATTGCTTATTTCAGCTGGTTGAAACCCTTCAATCACAAATCTTTCTCTCATGACCTTTTTTTTTTTTATCTTTTTTTTCTCTTGCCAGCCTTTTGACAGACTTTACAATTACAATTACCCTTCATTTTGATTAATATATTAATGTTTTTTTTCTATCGGCAAAAGCCATGATGAGAATGAGTTGCTTTAAAGAAACAATTCTAGCTAATAAATATAAAAGACAAACAGCAAACGACAAACGACAAACGACAAAATAAACCTCAAGTTGAACATTCATCTCTGTTCAATCTCGCAACCTTCTTTGCAATTTTTTTTATGCATTTCTTTCCAATCCATGCAAGTTTGACTCCGCCATAGACAATCTGATCCTTGCTGATGTCTTTGATTCGACGAGTAATTGTACTAGCGCAGCGGCCATCCTTGTGACCAGTAAAGCCATCGCCATCGCCATACTCCATCCAACTGAGATCCTCTTCATTCTCCACACAGTGTATCCCCGAAACAACCATATTTGTATTGAGGTGGTCAAGACTGCAGTCGTTATAAAGGTCGTTTCGGTAGTTAGATACCTCGTACAGGCCATCATCACCATTGTATTCTTCTTGTTCCTGCTCCTCTAGGATATTGCTTGAGTTGCCACAATCAAACGAAATAATCATTGGTGAATCTCCATACCAATGCTCAGAATATCCCGACTGAGAATGCTGACGATCGACGACAGTTTGCGCTGGGGTGTTCAAGTTGGTGGAAAAAGTCATAGTTTCTTGTTCAGGCTCCAAGTGAAAAACATTCAAGTCATCTGAAGCCCCCAAGACGTGCACTTCTTGAGAACTATCAGACAACTTTGGTGCATCAGCTTGTCCTTCTTCCAAGTTGCCATCTTTCTGGTTATTGCATTGACCATCGTTGTTGTTGTCGTCATTGTCATTTGCTATGGTCTTGTCCTCCTGTGAGCTTCGACCAGCTTCATAAGCCTGCAAAACCATTGGACCCAATTGGCGACGAGTTACCTCTTGTTGGTTAATCAATTGATGATATTTATGCTGTTTGATTCTGTTCATGTAACGGTAGAAATATACCTCTTTTTCTTGTTTATTAGCAAGGCCGTTTTCAATTGCTGCGACCATTTCTTGGACATGTGAAAGAGGGTTGACTCGAGGCTCGATGCTAGGATTGCCGGTATCAACTGATGGCTGATTGTCTTGACGGCCAGCGTCAAGTGGTTCTGAGTCTCTGCTGCCAGCGTGAAACAATTCAAAGTTGGCGTGCTGAGTGTCAAGTAGTTGAGAGCTTGCTTGGATAGAATCCAAGAGTTCAACAATACTGTTATTGTTGGTGTTGAGTGGTGATCCAAAGTTGTCATAGCTGATACCCAGTGTTGTGTCAGGGCTAGACAGATACTGAGGCTGTGGGCCCGTGTTACTCATGTTTGATGGTATATATGATTCATCAATGTCGAGGATGCTGTCGCTTTTGTCAAAATCGTCGTTATGTTTCAAAACAGAAGGAGCGGAGCCTGCATTGGAAGCATCAGTGGCTACATCAGAAGCACAGGTAATGGCTTCGGATGTCGCAAGTGGGAACAAAGCGTCAAAGTATTGGAGGTCATGGATGTTGTGATGAATGGCAGTTTCGCAGGATTGTTGTTCCACGTCTTCATCAACA
This sequence comes from Magnusiomyces tetraspermus, assembly GCA_030578715.1. Lineage (NCBI taxonomy): Eukaryota > Fungi > Ascomycota > Dipodascomycetes > Dipodascales > Dipodascaceae > Magnusiomyces > Magnusiomyces tetraspermus. The sequence goes on from JAKTYL010000189.1 coordinate 13,552, forward strand.
GACTCAGAGTTCTCAAGTGAGTCAATATTGTCAAGCTCGTCGTCGAATTGAGCGGCTGAATCATAGTTGTTGTTGTTGAGAGTGACAGAGTCGTTGGATTGTTGACCAATGTCTTCACAAATAGGCTGTTTGTCTTCAGAAGCGCTATTAGGATCAAGTTCATTGCTGGGTTGAGCAACTTGATCTTCATTGTTGTTGTTGTTGTTGCCAGTCTTCACAACACCGGCGGGTGAGTCAAGAGATTTGACAATGGGAGTGTTGGGTTTGGTAATAAGCTTACTTACCCAAGAAAAGAAAGGGATGTGGATCTTGCAAAACCCAAAGAATTCAAATGTCCACCACTTTATCATTGTTCAGTAGAGAGAGAGATAGATACCAGTTTGCAGAAACATCAATAGATGAGAATACTAAAAATGGTTTGTGAGAGAGTAATAGTGAATGATAGTATTAGCAGTAATAGTATCAATCAAGTGGTGTGGAGAGAAAGAAAGGAAATTAAACAAAATGGTATAAATGAAAAATATTTATAGAAACCCCATTTTTTTTAATTGAAATCAACTTTGTGGGTGTTGTGTTCTAGAATGATGATCAATCACAATCATGATGTGTTTGCTTTTTGAAATCATGTACAGTTAGTTGTGATGTGTTTTTAGGAACCAGCCTAACTAAGACCAGCAATCAGAAAATAAGAAACAGACATTAAAGCTTAGTAGGAATTTTTTTAGTATATTCATTTTTCATCAATTATAGATTTGTACGATTTCGTAACTGGTTAAAACTTATCGCCATACAGCTACATTTTTTTGATGATAAATAGGTTTAGAAACTCAGTTACGTTAATGAATCTTCCATATAAAATTTTCTTACTACCCAGTAAGAGAGGGGTCTAAACTAAGATTGTTTACAAAACTAGTTGACAAGTTATGGGCACATATACTATGCTTGTAGATGAAGCCCTAACATTCTTGCACTATATATTAGCCGCGCAAAGTGGGAATATAGTAAAGCCGTTCGCTTCAAAGCCTCTTATATTAGATCACATATCATCGGTTTACATATATACTAGAGTATCGTCACATTCTAAGCCATTGAAGTTAGCTCTCATTTACCTTGATCTCAACTCAGGCCATAGAAAACCTTTTGACAAACTCACTCTCTTTGTAACACTAGTTCTAGCTTGTTTATAATGACTGTCTACTTAGAATTTATTTCTTCCTTGTTGTTATTGTATTTTTCTCAGGCGAATATACAGTATCTAAAACTTTAAGCCAAATAGCTTTCGGATTATCTTTGTAATCTGATATATCAAATAACAAAAGTGAATTGCTTTGATCTTATCTTACATTACTGTTTGCTCGACTTGTATCTGTGGAAAAAAAAAAAAAATTGAGGATAAGGCTCAATTATAAGACTGTTGTAACTTTTTTGGTTCGAACTTTGTATTGCATTTGGCTTATAAAACGTTTCTAATGTAACGCACTAGGCAATCATAAAAAGGCTAAAAAAATGGAGATTCTTCGCTGAAAATAATAAAGCAGCTGGCGTTATAAGATGCTAAATTTCTGCTGTTCTCTTAAAGATGTCAACTACGCAAAACCTTTAAACTAATACCTCACGGTTTTGGACTTTGGAGAAAAGTTAAACCTCAATAGCAAAGAAAAAAATTAGAAAAATGTGTATTTCACCGTGCCCCCAAGTTCCAAATGCAACCAAATCGGAGATCTGAGTTTCATAACCAGTTTTTGACCAAGACGGAAATGGGTGTAATGTACTATTGAAGAAAACAGATAACTTTAAGTCTTGATATATCTGAAGACAACCACAAGTAAATCACAGGTTAATAGCAAATATTTTAATCCTAAGAATATGCTAACCATGCTCCACAGTTTTACTGGAACTATCATGTAATGTGTTTTTGAAAGGCCTATTCACAGCAGCTGTGTAGCCTAAACCTACTGGTTTAACTGTATATATTCCATTGTTGTTATTTTTGTAGCAACAATTATATGTTCAAAGCCAGATTTTTGTCATTTCAAAGTTCGAACCAGAATGCTGTGTATTTAACCATTAAGTATTGATACTGCTGTGCACGTTAAGTGTCGTTTGTAGCTCTAATACCAAATTCTACATCGCTCACAACAGCATTATTGTGCGGCTGTTTTGTGTTGTGGAGGCTTGTTATCAGTAGAAAAACAAGTGATGGTTTATCTTTTCCCTGTTGATTATTCACCCATTTTCGTTTATCCAAAAATTCTTCTCAACTCCATTAATTTATACCCAAAATTATCACGATAATGTCTTGAATTTTGCATGCCACATTGATGAAATTGCAACTTCAAATAATAGCCACATACTTGCTCCGTGATTCTAGTTTCCAAGTGCCAGCTTGTTGAACTTCTACAATCACAAGTTTTTTTCTCGTTATGCCAGCTATTTGGCAGACTCTACAGTTACACATCCACTTTATTTCAATCAATGTATTGATGGTTTTTCAAAGTGGAAAAATTCCATAATCATCAGGACATGCTGCTCCAAGCCAACAGGCGACTAGTCAAAATGACAAACGACAATAAAATGATAATAAAAGTCAAGTTGAGTGACCACTTCTGCTAATGTTTCTTACTTTCGACATAAACCTCGTTATGCTTTTCTTTCCAATCCCTGCAAGTTTGGCTCCACGATCAATGACCTGAGCTTTGCTGACTTTTCTGATTTGACGAATGATGGCAGTAACACGATGACCATGCCTATCACCTGGAGCATCAGCTTCAAGTTTTATTGGGCTGAGAAACTCTTTGCTCTCCATACATAATATATTAGGAGTGATCGTGGTGGTAGAGCTGTTGTCAAAACTGTGGTTTTCAACAACCTAGGATCTCTGCTGACTATAGGAGATCCAGTGACTCAAAACATAAGCCCCGATTGAGTCGGGATGATATCTGGAATTAGATAAAGTACACTTAGCGGTTTGGGAAGCAGCAGGATTTTGGGGAGGCAATTATTTTTCTTCGTATTTTGCTTGCCAATTAAGAAGATGAATCCTCTCGGCTGATATATATCCCTTTCCGGGTATAGTCTTTGGGTAATCAAACCCAAAATCCATTCTGGGTCTATTTGGTCCAGGCTCCTCATTGCCATGAGCATTTTCTGTGTTGGTCAAAACGGGGTCTTCAATGGTAGAATTAGAATATGATCGAGAGGCTCCAGTGCCTCTATTGCTGCTGTTTCTAGACATTTGTATCAAATAGATCTCTAATGATCGGAATAACTTTGAGATTTAAATCAATATGATTAATTGGCTGGAATGAGCAAAAATATAGGCAAGTACTGATAATTTAGGTATTCTTAAGGTTGTTAACAAAAAAAAAAATAATCAAATCAACTGGATATTTCAATATCCTGAAATACTTTTGATTTGTTATTGGTTTTAGATCTGTTTACTTTTTCAATATTTCAATGCTCAGAAAACTTTTTATTTTTATTTTATTTTATTTTTTTAGAATCCGAAGTACTAGCGTTTTTACTTTTAGGTCATAATGGGGGAATTATTAGTTGAACCTAATAGATTAAATGGACCTGGTCATTAAGATTTCAAGTTAGCGCTATGACTATACAAGCATTCATAATTAGCCGTTAATTGAAACACGCATTCAGCCATACACATCATATACAGACGTCTAGGCTATGGACTTCTAGCTAGCTATCCTGTAAAAATATTGAGGTGTATTATGTCAGGTTTCCCCATTCCAAAATAACTCTCTCTCAAATGATATGTATCTCCATAGGGCCAGTCTATCGCTGACCGCTTCGCTGTCATGCCATTCGAAATTTGTTTGATACTGGTCATTGTAGTTTTCAACTCATAGCCAACAGTGCTACTACCAATGCATATACCTTGTAGCTGCCATTATGGTGTTTCCAAGTGTCGAAATAGCCCCCAAAATAATTATATTGTCACGTGACTAGTTATTGTTACTGAACCATATGATAACCGCCAATAACCCCTCCTGATGTGTTACAAGCCGGGTAACGTGTACGACACTAACTGTCACTAATTAATGCTGATTTGTTTTTTTCAGCCTTGTTTCATAGTTCACTTCATCCCACTCGAATCCATCAACCTTTTATTCTGACTTTTCAGCGGGTTAATATCTGTAAGATTTAAAGGTTCATAGTTATTTACTTTGGCTTCAAGTCTTTTTGAATCAGCTTTTTTATCTTTGTTTTTAATTAAATCATGAAATTCATTCATCTGTTGACAGCTGCTTCAGCTTTAATGCCTGTCGCTGCTGAGCTTCCAGTCCATATTGAGCCTTTTCCTCATATTCCCAAAAACGCACAGGTTATCGGATACAACTACGGTGACGAAATTCCCATTGAGTGTATTAAGCGTAACATGGAAACTGGCGAGCACTTGTTTGACGATAACAAAAACATTATCTATGCACCATTTCCCAAATGCTTTGATACTGATGCACCACTAACTCTCAAGTATGGTGTTGACGAAAATGTCAACTGCAGCATTGATCTCGGCCACGAGTTTTTCCACATCTTTCAGCTGTATATCCATGAAGATGTTCCATTTTCGTGTCGAATTCCTTATGCCAAAACTATAACTCCAGTGAAACGTGCCAAGAATGAAAATGGAGAAGCTGAAGATGATGATGAAGCAGACACTAAAGTTGAAACTTTATACACAACCTTCACACTCAATGTCCGTGGAACTGTCCAAGAAAGTCATTTAGATATTGACCCTCTACTTAACGTAGCCATGGTTGCAAATGTGAGTGATGGAACTGTATCTTCTTCAATTGCCTTCTCTTCAGGCAGCAAAGTCCAGCGTTTCATCATTGGCGACTACTTACCACTCAACTTCAACGTCCGATGGTATAAAGGCCCAGTGCTGCCTTCAGCCTCCTCAGCAATTTTCGCCAGCAGAGCTGTTTTCTTTTACTCTGCAGTTTCTGCTCTCTTGAGTGCTGTGGTATGCTTTGGTATCTTTTATTATCATTTGCTGCCTAAGAAGGTCAAACAAGAGCTTCTTAGAGGTGTTTTGCCAACTGGATCTAGTATGGGAGTCATGGGAAAGCGTGATTAATTTATTTATTAATGTTTATTAAAATAGTATAGGTAAAAAATTATTTAGATATATATATATATACATGGTTACGTTTATGAATACAAATTGGGTTTTTATGGTTTATCATGAGTTGAAAAAAAGTCGATGTCGAGACCTAATTCTGATCCAGTTCTCCATGTGAAAAGTTAATGTGTCCTTACATAACAATTTGTAATCATTTATTACCCATATTTACATAGGTCGTATATTCCATGATATCTTCCATCTTGAAAATACCCAAACAATCCAAGTTTTGTATTTTATCAATAAGAGCGACAAATCTTTGGTAAAAAAAAAAAAAAGCCATGTCTTTGGTTTCCTTCGACAGCAATGCGTTTCTTCAGGTACTTGACGACTCGCAGCGGCTAGTATATCTAGTATCGACAGTCGTGCTTCTCGTATGGGCTAGTGCTAGTATCTTTCTTTTGGTAGGTTTTTATTGACTCGTTTTGATCTTGAAATTCAAAAGTGCTAACTATATTTATATTTTGTATATTTTTATTGATTTAATATGGTTCAATCTAGATTTTGGGGGTATGTGATCAATGTTTGGTTTAGTTATACTAAAATTCACTCTAACACTGGTGTTTCAAGATTTCGTTTTTTTACTCTGGACTGTCGCCGCGCAAAGTTGCATTATCACAAGCTGCTTTAGGACTATTAGCTACAGCAGTCATTCAAATCCAATGGTTCATTTGGGTATGTTAAGCACAACTAAGTCATAAGCTTTCTAAGCTTTATTCTTTACTTTAACTTCTCTTTTTTTCATACTAACAGTGAAAGCAGGGATACTCATTGGCATATAGCCCTAGTGCTAGCTCGTTTATTGGAGACTTGAAATATTCAGGCTTCCACAACGTTTTTGACAGCTCTTCGAATGTCAATTTGCTTCAAATATCAAGTGTGTCTTCAGTAATGTACTGCTGTGTTACTGCATCACTCTTAGCAGGAGCTATCGGTGACAGAGGCCGAACGATACCACTTTTAGTATTTTTGTTTGCTTGGGCAACAGTTGTGTATGATCCTATTGTCTGCTGGACATGGAACTCAAACGGATGGGCAGCTAAACTTGGGTACTTGGATTACGCTGGCGGAACTCCTGTGCATATCTCTGCGGGCTATGCTGCTTTAGCATACTCGTGGGTTATGGGAAAACGAAGTGGACTAGGAGTTTTGGAAAAACGAGATCGAGCTGCTAAGCCATATATGTATGACAACACCAACCCAAACAATTACCATAATGGAACAAATACACAGTCTGACGGTAATAGCCATACTATTGGCGTTGCTAGTGGTCTGGCACATTTCGCCAGACGGTTGAGAAATAGAAACCCTAATTTAGATAAAAGCGTTGATATTGAGCAGGATACTATAGGCTTTGAAACTAGAGCTATATCAAGTTTGAACGCCAGTTCTCATAGCAGTTTGCTGGTGGTACTAGGCACAGGATTAATATGGATTGGCTGGACAGGATTCAATGCTGGTGCCTCGATTATACCTACACTTAGGACCATGGTCGCCATTTTAAACACGCATGTAAGCGCTGCCTGTGGTGGATTTACTTGGCTGGTTTTAGACTATAGAATCCGAAAATCTTGGAGTGTTGTTGGCCTATGTTCGGGCATTGTTGCTGGGCTGGCATGCATTACTCCAGCAGCTGGGTTTGTTCCGGCCTGGTCTGCCCCTATTTTTGGCATTCTGGGTGCCCTAGGCGCCAATTGTGGCACAAAAATCAAGTACTTGCTGCATATTGATGACTCTCTTGATGTGTTTGCAGTTCATGGTGTAGGTGGTGTTGTTGGAAACATTCTCACTGCTTTTTTTGCTTCAAAACATGTTGCAGGACTTGATGGTGTTATGGAAATTGATGGTGGGTGGATCAACCACCACTATATCCAGCTTTGGTATCAAATTGCAGGGACTTTGGCTGCTTCTGCATATTCATTTGGCGTCTCTGCTTTTTTGCTATTTATTATTGATATGATACCCGGTCTTCAGCTTCGTATCAGCCCAGCAGATGAAGTTGACGCCGGATTAGACTCAGTAGAGCACGACGAGTTTGCATACGACTACGTAGAACTTATTCGACAGCTCCCAGACTCATTTGAAGAATTAATACCCTCCCAAAGGCCTGCTTCATTATCTAGCACTGCCAGACTTGATTACGAATTCAACAATGCTCCAAACCCACAAATAATAAGCCAAAATAACGGTCCAGTGTATATTGGAACCAGCCCACCACGACCCGAGAGACCTCCGGCAAACGGCTCAGAAAAGTATTCCCAAAAGTTTAACCCTCCAGTTTTCCGTCGAAACTCACACTTTTCGCTCGCTACAAACCAGCTTGCTCCTGGGCTTCTTGACGAAACAGACACAGTGCATATACAGGACTCAGAAATAGATCCAAATGATCCATTATACGCAGCTAGTGGTAGCAGCAACAGCCACCAACAATCAGGATTGCGGGAAATAGAGCTGGGCTCGGAGTTTCACCAAGGTCCCAGACTAGAAGAACGGTGGGGGGAAAGTGGAAATGGATTTGAACTTGGACTTGGAAACCAAGAACGGGAAGGAGAAAATACAGCTATACAGCAAGCAAGCACGTTTATGCATCAACCTACGACATTTAGGGCTCGTAGAAATATGATTCACTCAAACACCACTAATAATCCTGTGTTTAAAAATATCATCAATAATACAGATTCCAATACGAATATTGATCCAATTACTACTAATAACACTTCTGGTAATGTTGAAAACAACAATAATAATAATAATGCCAACAGTACTGTGGATAATTTCGACAGCTCAAATATTACCCCAGTCAATACCGATCTATTTCCAAGCAAAAAGGAGGAACAAAATAACCATCAAACTGCAGTCCCTCGTAACCGCTTGCGGTTCAGATCATACCACACTGACCCATCACCAGCTCTTGAAACTTCTGATATTCCTGAGCAAACAAACACCACAGTTCCCAACAATCAGTCACGAAAAGAATCGCGGAGCAGTACAGATAGTCAATCAACGCTTGGTACTGACAGAAGCCTTCCTATTCCCCACGTTTCTTTGTTTGACCAAGAATCAATATAAGCCAAATTACGTCTAACACAACGGTTGTTTATTGCTTTTTTTTTTTATTGCATTTTTCTCACATGCCCTGCTTCCTCCTTGTTTATTTGTATTTTGAAAACAATCTTTTGATTGTAGTTCGCGATAGCTATTTGTGTAACCTTATGTGTATTTAATAGATCACTTTGTTGTAATGAGCCTAGCTAAAGTTTTTGTAAATAAGCTTGAACATGAAAATAAATATACAATCGGTATTGAAAATAAAAACTAGAAGATTTCGTAAGCCAATTGATTGGTTGTTTTCAAACGTGTTAGTATTAAGTACTATTAATTCTGTTTTAAAAAATCAACTCTGTTCAACTTGCATATATCGCAAGCTCTAAAGTGAAATTTAGAAAAAAAAAAAAAAACGTATTTATTTGTACTGTTCATATTAGTAAAACCACAGATTTTGCTCAAATATATTTTGTATTTCTTAATTTATAATTATATATATATATTTACCAACCCTCTAAATATCATAGTCTCCATCATCGTCCTCCAAGTCGCTAACCTGAAGTTCATTAGCAAGCTCCTTTTCTCTATTACGAGCCTTTTCGGCAGTCTTCAAGTCAGCACTCAACGAGTTCATCATATATCTCATAGCCTTGACGCTATCGTTGTGCAATCCAATGCAAAACTTGATTCGGTCGTGGAAGTTCTCCTGTGGTTGGGAAGTCGAGTAAACATCCAACACCTCGTTGCTCTGCATGTATCCCTTTTCGTGGTCAATTGTGGCATCAATGACACCGTCACGGATAGCCTTGGCAATAATGTGCTCAGTAGATTCTTCGCTGTCAAGCTGGAGCTTGATGCAGATATCCTTCAGAGAAATCTTAGAGTAAGACAAACTGATGATTCTGATACCAGTCTTGATAACGTTTTGACGAAGTCGGAAAACAAGAGTGTAAGTTCCGTCCTTCTTCAAAACTGAGGAGTGCTTCTTGATAGTCTCGTTGAATTTCACAATATCACCATCACGAACTGCACGGGCAACATCAAAATAAGGAGCCAAAGACTTTTGGAGCATAGGTTGCTTGAAAACAGATCGCTCAGGAATGATACCCATAAGAAGCTCAACAACAATGTTCAACTTGTAAGCAGCTTGGAGGAAACCACTAGCAAGAGAAGTTTGGGGAGCCTTTCTGATAGCAGCAGTAACATTTTCATGAGCAGCAGTGTAGTCAAGCTTGATGGCGTTGATTTTTCCAAGATAGTAAAAGTATCGCGCGACCAACGCGTTGGCTGCTGATTCTGGGAAAACAAGCTTGGAAACAAGGTTCTGAGCTTGGGAAACGTGATGGGTAGCCAGGTAGTTTCTCAAAAGAAGAGTGATGAGAGATGCTTGGGTTTCGGTATCATGGCGAAGTGTGGCGCTACGCAAAGCATTGAGAAGTAAAGGTCTTGCTTCTTCCAACTCATTGTTCAATTCCTTACCCCAAGAGTAATAGAACCAAACCTTTGCAGAAAGGTAGTCAAGACTGCGTCTGTTGTATGACAACAACTTTTTGATTGCTTCTTCGTTAAAAGCTCTAAACTGATCAATACGACCCTGGTGGAGCAACCAAGTTTGAACAAGTAAATGAAGGAAAATGTCAACTTCAGGGAGGACTGGACTCAATTGCTGCTCGTCAACATCCATGGTATCATCAACATCTCCTTTAAGAGATCCAGAACCTCCAGCAATGGCCTTGAGAAGAATTGCGCGAGATGGGTCTGATTGTGGGTAAGTGGTTTGAATGGTATTAGCCAAAACAGATTCATTGGCACGTTTGCGCAAAGTAGGAAGTCCTCTCAAAACCTGGAGCATATACTTGGGGTCAAAGTTGGATACAGCTTTAGCCAGGTATGCAAAGTTTTGGCAAATATCTATTTTGATAATGTTAGTGAAGGGCTCAAGAAAAGTAGGAAAATCGAGTGTTTACGTTATCGTATCAGAAGATTGAAATGTGCGTAAACGTACCATCAACAGTCAGCAATTCAAGTTCGTCAGACTTGACATTGTCTTTGACACTTGTCTCCATAAGGATAGTATCAGAAGAAGCAGACATTTTGATTTATATGTTATATAATGGGTATAATAAAGAGTGGTACTGGATTGAATCAAAAATAAGTATTTAAAAAACGAGTGTTGAAAAGAAGTTGGGTGGCAAAGTGTTTTGACAAAAAAATACAAAAAAGACAAGTAGCAGCTTACATACATGGATAGACACACATGCCATTTCGACTAGTGTTCGAATCCTTGGAGTGACATCATTAAACAAACTTATATTTGTTTACAGTTTTACAAATATAAATATATATTGCTATTTAAATGAAATTTATTATACACAGCGGTTGGTTTTGAAAAACTAATCCCAATAACTGATTGTAGATTCTTTACCAGCAGTCGCGACTTTTGAGGTTTCTTGGGGATGTGCTTCAATACAAGTGACAACTTCCTGTGAAACTTTCAACTTGCCTTTGATCTGCGTTGTTTTCCAATCCCAAAAGTAAGCGAAACCATTAGCATCTCCACTCATAACGTATTTGCCATCTGGTGAAAAATTGACACTGATTGGATATCCAGAGTTTTGGTGGCCAAAGAACTCCTTTTTGCGGTTAGGTCTAAACTTGCCAGTAGCGCCAAAGACTAAAATTCTGTTATCCATACTTTGCGCGGCAACGTACTTACCACTGGGATGAAGTGCTACTGAAGGCATGGCATGTTGAGAAGGATCGCTAATGTATTTGATTGGAACATTGATTCCCCATTCCCAAACTAACATTCGTTTATCATCACTGCTGCTCATGAACCGTGTGTTTCCATCAACAAACGTTAAACTGTTGACGGCTCCCAGATGATGATCATATGTTTGGACAACCTCAGAAGAGTATCCGGAATCATTTGCTTCAGATGAGCCTGAAGCATTTGTTGATATCCTGGTATCCCATTGTAAAACTGTGTTGTCAGACATTGCTGACAAAAAGGTCGACGATTCATCAGCATTTGGATTAAACCTGACCATATTTGCCATTGCATTTCCAGTATTCCGTCTTCCAAATGCTATTGGTGCCTTGAACCGTCTTATCACTTTTCCAGTCTCTGTATCCCACAATTTTATTGTCTTGTCATAGGAAGTACTCAAAAACCGTGTTCCATCAATGTTAAACGCAACATCCTTGACGGCCTTGCTGTGCCCATGAATAGTCCGTAATTGTTCACGGTTATGTCTATGGCAATCCCAAATCTTGATCTTCGAGTCGTTACCGCCACTCAGCAAAATATGGCCACTGTTTGGGAAAAACTTGAGCGAATTGACACCACCGATATGGCCGTTCCAGCGGTGGATTCTCTGCTTTGGAACAAAACATTCTTGGGATCCTGACTCTTTTGTCAAACTGATGTCTAAATCCTTAGGAACATGCATATATGTGCGTCCAAGATAATCAAATTCTTCAGAGCCAACATACTCTGTCCACTCTTTCTTGGATTCGTCAGCAGAGTCTTGGGGTATCGTAATTGGTTGTTGAACAGCTTCTTGTAATTCTTGTTCGGATTCAGATTCAGATTCAGAGTATCCGCTGCTGCTGCTATTACTCTCGCTAGCTGAATATGACGCCCATGGTCCACGGTATGCATTTTCGCCATCTATTACTGATGCGTCACCTTTAGTTTTTCGCTTCTTTTTAATAGTACTGGTATCTTTTTTTAGTCCACGTTTCCGCTGAATCAAGCTGTCTCCATCATCGACGCCATTCTCAACATCGCCACCATTATCTCCCCCATTGCTGTTGCTAGACTCTTGTTCCCACGGCCCAACAGTTTTCCCTGTCAACATGAACTTTTTGTATCCTTGTTCAAAAGTCGCTTCATCAAACGCCTCTTTATCAATTCGACCAGTCAACATATTTTTTTGCACCACTGGTCCTCCATCAACGTCATTGCCATTCCCCCCGAGCTGTAGCTTTCGAATGAATGGATCATTGTTGCGAGGATCCGCAGGTCCAGCAGCAACATTGTAAGTCCGCGTTTCGGCTCTTCGTGCGTTCAAAATATCAACTTGTGTGAGGGCTGTATTATTCTTAGAGTCTGAGCCTGCGCCATTATACTTTGATTGAACCGTCAATGGTAATGAAGGGGTCTATGAATGAAAAAAAATAAAAATGTAGTGGTTGGTTAGCATGATTGATAAATGTCTATCAAGAGTATGGGTTGAATTGAATCTTACCAAAACTAAAGCATTTCTTATATCTTCGTGTTCCGACTCCGATGACGACCCGTAGTCTGGAGCTAGCGACATTATTTATTATTCTAAATGTTTAAAAACAACGGCTATTGGTATTGGTGTTTTAGTTATTGTTTTATTTTGGGTTGAAACTAGCGTGTAAAAAAAATACAATACTTGACAAAAAAAATTAATAATGAAGCGATAAGTTGGAGGATGGGCATGAAGACAAACGGCTGAAGCAGGGTAACTTTTTGCTTTTTCGCTGGATTTTTCAAAATTTATTAATTGTTTTTCAGCCAATCAATAACTTTAGTATGATTTATATTAATTATTGCTATTAATGTTATCACGCTTTGAAAATTGTAACTTTATATCTACATTCCAATCAACCAAAGCCTCTATTTTTAATATTTAACACTAATGAAGAACAAATCAAGAAACTTAAATTAATGGTTGATTTTTAAAGCTTTAACATATTTAACAATTAAATACTCAATCAATTTTTTATTATTTATAAATACATTCAGTGCATATTCTATTTATTATCCATCATCAAACTTTTTCTTTCTAATATCTAAAGTCCATCTGTCTATAAATGTTTATTATTGTGTTTTTGTAGTATTTTTTGATGCAATGGTTTGTAATTTTTGTTTCTTTACAACTCATCGTGATCATAGTCATCATCATTGTCATAGTCATCAGGGTGATCACCGTCATCAGATGAATCACTACCGCTGCCACCGTAAAGCTTAGAGGTGATAGGATAAGCAATAGAACTGAGCTTCTCCTTCTTCTCATCAAAGTCTTCCTTGGTAGCATCATTGCCAACTTCCTCAAGCCATTCAATGACTTCGTTGACAGCCTCAATAATGGTTTCCTTGTCGTCCTCATCAAGCTTTCCACCAAGTCCACTCTCGTCGTTAACCTGGTTCTTAAGAGAGTGAGCGTAGTTTTCAAGAGCATTGCGGGAAACAATCTTCTCCTTGAGAGCAGCATCCTGCTCAGCAAACTTCTCGGCATCAGCAATCATCTGGTCAATCTCATCCTGGGAAAGACGAGACTTGTCGTTGGTAATGGTAACAGACTCAGACTTACCAGTACCCTTGTCAGTGGCAGAAACCTTGAGCATTCCGTTAGCGTCAAGCTCAAAGGTGACCTCAATCTGAGGGACACCACGAGGAGAAGGAGGAATGCCAGTGAGCTCGAACTTACCGAGCAAGTTGTTGTCCTTGCAAAGAGGACGCTCACCTTCAAAGATCTGGATAAGAACAGTGGGCTGGTTGTCAACAGCGGTAGAAAAGATCTGGGACTTGCGGGTAGGAATAACAGTGTTACGCTTGATCAAAGTAGTCATGACACCACCAGTGGTTTCAATACCAAGGGTAAGAGGGTTGACATCAAGCAAAACAATATCTTCAGCACCATCATCACCAGCAAGGACACCACCCTGAACGGCAGCACCGTAAGCAACAGCTTCATCGGGGTTGATACCCTTGGAGGCCTTCTTGCCCTTGAAGTAGTTCTCCAAAAGCTCCTGGACCTTGGGAATACGGGTAGAACCACCAACAAGAACAATATCGTCAACTTCATCCTTGCCAACCTTGGCATCCTTAAGGACCTGCTCGACAGGCTTCAAGGTCTTTCTGAAAAGATCAATGTTGAGCTCCTCGAACTTGGCACGGGTAAGGGTTTCAGAAAAGTCAATGCCATCGTGGAAAGATTCGATTTCGATTCTGGTAGACATCTGGGAAGAGAGGGTTCTCTTGGCCTTCTCGACTTCACGCTTAAGCTTACCAATAGTCTTGGGGCTCTTGGAAATGTCGACATTGTGCTTCTTGTTGAAAAGCTTGGTGAAGTGGCGAATGACACGGTAGTCGAAATCTTCACCACCCAAGTGAGTATCACCAGCAGTGGCCAAGACCTGGAAAAAGCCCTTGTCAATAGAAAGAAGGGAGACATCGAAGGTACCTCCACCAAGATCGTAGACAATGATTTGACGTTCACCGTCAGTCTTGTCAAGACCATAGGCAATGGCAGCGGCGGTAGGCTCGTTAACAATACGAAGGACCTTAAGACCAGCAATTTCACCTGCGTTCTCAGTAGCCTGTCTCTGGGCATCGTTAAAGTAAGCAGGAACAGTAATGACGGCGTGCTTGACTTCCTGACCGAGGTAGTCTTCAGCAATGGTCTTCATCTTGGTCAAGATCATGGAAGAGATTTCTTCAGGAGTAAAAGTCTTGTTTTCACCGTTGAACTCAACCTTGACAGCGGGCTTACCGTTACGGTCAATGACCTTGTAGGGGAAACGCTTAATATCCTTTTGAACAGAAGAGTCCTTGTAGTAAAGACCAATCAAACGCTTAATATCGAAAACAGTATTGAAGGGGTTGGCAGCAGCCTGATTCTTAGCAGCATCACCAATAAGACGTTCTTCACCGTTGAAGGCAACATAAGAGGGAGTAATTCTGTTACCTTGATCATTAGCAAGAATTTCAACACGACCAGACTTCATAACACCAACACAGGAGTAAGTGGTACCCAAATCGATACCAATTACAGGTCCAGAGACCTTCTCATCAACCTCGGCGCTGGAGCCAGAGATAAAAGGAAGTAAAAACACAAAGGCGACATATAAAAGAACAGCCGACCAAGAGGCCATTGATCTGATTGATCTAGTCATTTTTTATTATTATTTTTATATGGTATAATAATAATAAAAATATAAATAATAAATAAATAAAAAATGGTGAGAAGAAAAAGAGTAGAGGGTCTTGGGGAGTATTTATATTCTTGAAAAAAAAAAGACTATGGAAAGTGTTGGAAACAATTTCTGACAAGTTTTTTCTTTTTGGTGACTTGTCAATTTTCAATTCTTGGAAAATCAATGCTCACGTGGCTGTTTGTTTTGACTTTGATTGTTACAGCACCTGCAGCAAACATCAACATTTGTGCTCGTAATTCTATCTCATTATCCCATTATCGCAGGTTATTTTCAATTGATTTTAAGCTTTAAAGTCTTTCAAGTCGCTGAAATTTAGTGGTTAGTAGCTGTGCTTTTTCAATGGACACGTTGGCATTAATGTCACGTGTTTACACAAAGGTTTTTGCCGCACAATGACTCAGCCGTGCAGATTTGCAAGATTCCAAGCACGTTTCTTTGTGGCTACGCTAGTTATTTACTGTCCTTCTTGTTACAAATTATAACTCTTGTATTCTATTTACCGAGCAATGAACTGAAACTTCAATTAGACAGTCAGTCACATTCGGGACTAACAGTGGCAAAAATCCCGAGTTTTATATATATCTTTATAGATTTGAGTATACAAAAGCGTGTATCATACAATATTTATACATTTTGCTGACAAGACGACAATCTCGCAGCTAACTATTGCTGGAAGAAGAAAATGGCAAGCACAGACTTGTCTACAAAACACCACTTTTTAATCTGAACCGTTTACGTGTTTTCGCGAATTCAAGTAAAATTTTAGTTTACTTTTTGAGAACTTTTTGACTAAAACCTAGGTAAAGAAGTTGCTTTAAATTCTCTATGGGGGAAATCAATCTCTTTCTATGTGAAAACTTGAAGTATATACTTAATCATCTAAAAATACCAAGGTCCAAACGAGGTGGGTATTCAATGTATAATAATCCGGTTGGTTTACTTAACCATATGTAATAAAAACACATTGCCTCGATGATATATAAACAAGTTTAAAACTTAGAACCCCAGGCTGTTTGAAAGCCAACAATTGATTCAACCTGTTGTCAACTTATGGCAAGAAAAAAGCAATAACTAAGCAAAACTAGTTTTGATATACTTGGTCGAGTTGAAATTGTTGTAACTTAGGGATACTGAAAAAGTTTTCACAGGGATACTGATAGTGATTGTAAATAGTTGCTACAAATACGCCCAAAAAATCACAAAGCTTCGGCGTTTAATTTTTTCAAAATTTTCTAGAACACGTCTATAAATAATAAAATCAAAAGCTTTTAATTTTATGCTTAAGTTGATGAGGCAAGAAACGATCGTATCGGTTGCATCTTATTTGACACGGAACATGTATTGAAAATTCACGAAAATCAGGGAAGTATGAGAAGCCAGGAAGTAATGCTAATATGTTTACATTTAGTGCTACACAATTACTACATAACACCAAATAAACAATAAATCAAATCAAATCAAATCTAAACCAAGCCTTTAATTTTACGAACAGTCTATTGGTAAGAGTATTGAATAAAAAAGTGGACTATGACGTGTAACGTGGCTCGGTCTAGGACTCCGAAAAAGTTCAAAGTCAAAGTTCGGGTATCGATCGTATCGGTCTTCACCCCCACCAGCGACCGAACAAAGCATGGTGAAAATCCATACCAACGAAAAGCAAACAACGCCAGGTGGGTGCACTGGTAACGACCAAAGACCGTGGACATACCGTGCTACTCAGTAATTCTGTAGTAAAGCCGCTCCGAGCGACACTAAGGTAGTTTCATAGTCTAGAAACCAATACAATCAATCAGTCAATCAAGCTTTTAGTTTTATATCAATCCATTAAGACACTGAACCATTGATTTGATTTATTGTTTATAGACGTGGCTACCTACTGGTTCTATGACAAGTACTGTCATAGAATGTGCTACACAATTACTACATAACACCAGATAGACAGGTCTTTTCCTTAGCAATTTCATAACACCAATTGTAAACTCATTAGTGGTACTTCCTGGCTTTTCGTACTTTCATGATTTTCGTGAATTTTCAACACA
>JAKTYL010000190.1:0-11568 GCA_030578715.1 Magnusiomyces tetraspermus
TTTTTTTTTTTTTTTTTTTTTTTTTTTTGGTATTTTGGAACTGTTCCGCATGATTGTCACGTGTCCATCAAAACCGAATCTATGTATGTATGTATGTATGCAATACTTTCTATTGTTCTCACATGTGATGGCTTTTGTGCTGCATACTCTATAAATATACGTGTGTGTCGGTTGCTTTGTTCTGTGCAGTGTTTCCATGCTCTCTTTGGAAGTGCTGCTACTGCTGCAGAAATACATTTAATCTGTGGATATAAAATTTGAAAACAAAGAGATGTAATTTAGATAATAATAATAATAATAATAATAATAATTTTGATATTCATGAATGAATATAGAAAAAAAAAATACTGGAAGCATTGTTTCTTTCAAGTGAGTATAAACTGGTGAGCAGGTTTGTGAAAAAAAAAAAAAATAAAACCTAACCAGGGGGGGGTTTTTTTTTTTTCACAATTAGTTTTTAATTCTCCCTTTTTTTTTTTTTTTTTTTTTTTGCCCAAAAACAGTTGATCCCTTGTTCTTATATCGTTCGTCCTCTTTTCTTTTTCTCAATTGTAGTTGTGTGTGTAGCTGATAACAATTATATGCTGTCAATGCTTGGACCGACGTTTGGCTGACTTTAGTGCTGCCCTTTTGGCTTTCAAAGCATTACTTGCCAACACATTAGGATCAATAAATTCAGTAGCCTGCTTTCCTTTCTTCAATCCTTTTCCTCCAACAATCTCTTCAACAATGATCTCCTCATCCTCATCCTCTACTTGTTCTTCCACTTCTTGCTCAATCTCCAACTTTTTCAAGTCTCTCAACTTTTTCTTCTCCCGTTTGCGCATTTCGGATCTCTCGCGTACTTGGCTGCTGCGGTAAACCGACAGCGTGCTTAGGAAGCCTTTGATAGGCAGTGTCATAATGTCGCCCAGCACATAGGCAACAACCATGACGGCAAGCAGCATCACTTGCACAAAAATGATGCTCATGACGCAGCCAGTGCCAGCGGCTGCGAGGATTGTGTGCTTGGAAAGTGGGAGCGCTGAGAGAGTGGAAAGCAGGTCAGGAAGAGGTGCTTGTTGCTGAAGTTGAACCAAGTCAGTAGATTCACCACTACTTGTAGTAGTAGTAGTAGTAGTGGTGGTGGTTAAAATAGTAGAACCTTCTCCTCCATCTGCTTCACCTTCATTTCTAAACTTCTTGACTTCTCCAGTAGTCAACATTGTCCAGAATAAAGAAAAAATGTCCACAATGGCGCCAGGAGACTTGTAGTTTCTGACCCACTCATTCATAATGTCACCAGTCCTCTGCCACGACTGGATCGCGCTTTGGATATCAACATTGCCTTGAGCCTTGTTGTTGACTGATGATGGCTTATTGCGTTGCGCCTCGTTGCCTACAACTAGTTTATTGATTTGGAAATTTGTGGGTGGCCCTCCTTTGGGCGATGAAGAGGAAACTGGTGCGGCTCCATGTGGTACTTTGAGCGTTTCTTGGGACCCAAAAGGGGCGACGCCTACGCCGCCCAGAGAACTTGACACCTTCAAAGGAACTGGCTTGACTGCTGTGACTGTCTCTGAAGTAGAGATGGTAGCGGCGGTATTGCTGCTGTTTGTGTTGCCCGTGCTGTTGGAGTTGGCCGTATTACCAGTACCGCCTTTGCCTACATCTGTGTAACCGCCGTCGTTACAACCAGTCACTTTACCCAAACAAGCTGCTCCTGTGGCCTGTACCCCGGTTTCACCAGTTTTGGAACCACGTTGTTGGGTATTTTCAACCGGCCCTTCACCGCCATTATTGCTATTGTTGACGACCAGCTTTCCACCAAGTTTTGCCAGCTCTGCCGCAGAAATGATGTAATAGCCTTCTGGCACTTTGATGCCTGAAGGCACTGGCTTATTAGTAGTTTTAAAGTTTTGACTTTGACTTTGACCATGGGCCTGGTTGTATCCATGGATTTGGGAGTTGGAGTTACAGTGACAGTGCCCATGGTGGTGATGATGACTTCCTAAATCAATGGCCGACCCAGAGGGACACATTTCCGAATCATAACCGGTAAACTGGGTAGCCACACTTGAGACAGAAGTTGAAACACTGGTGATTGGCGAGAATGTGGCAGTGTCTGAAATGGACGAGCGTGCAGATGATAACGATAACGAACAAGATGAGTTGGAAGGAGGAGGCGGCGAAGAACCTGTGCTTCCAGTACTGTGACTGTTGGAATGGCGGTTACTGCGACAGCTATAATGGCTATTGGGATTGTAAGAGCCATTATAGGTGCCGTTAGGATTATAGTTATTGCTGCCAGCATTTCGAGAACCTGTTCGAATGAGTGACGGTGCTTGGCCATGCAAACTGTACCTGCTACCACTGTTTCTCTGACACCCACTACTACTGCTGCCGCTGCTGGCGTTGTTGCCAATGTTGCCAATGTTATTGATATTGCTGTAGTTTCCAATATTGTTTAAATCAGGTTCAGAACTCAAAGTGGCTAGCGCAGCCGCACGCGCAACGGCTCTGGGAGACATTGGGCGATGAATGCTGGTGTTACCAATGTTGCTGTAGCTAGTATTGTTATTGGCACTAGTGAACGCACTAGCGGCAAACCCGCTGCCACTACCACCACCACTTCCGTTACTGCTGAAAGATCCAGAATGTCTATGAAGAGACGCAGGAGAATAGCCATGGATAGGAGAAGCAGACAAAGGTAAATGAAAAGGAACTGATGTTGAGGTTGAACTGGAGGCTGATGATGTCTGGATGGGCGGAATATGAGGTGTTGTGGAGATGGGCGTATTAGGGCCTGAAAAACCCGTATGTTGGTCAGGGGTTTGATGGTTTTGATTACTACTCTGATGGTACTGAAGATGAAGGTGAGGATGGCTACCACTATTGCTATGGCTGGAATTGTGGTAAGGTTGCAACGACATGTGTCGGTGATGAGTGGAAGGGTTGACTGCTGAAAAAGGAACAGAAATCTGGTTGGGAAAAGGATCAACTGGCGCTTTAAGAGTCGGACTAGTTGTTGTAAAATAAATATCTTCGTGAGCTTTTAAACGTGCATTTTCAGTTCGTGCAAGTTGCTGAAGCTTAATTTGAAAAGTTCCTTCTTGTTCAGGAAGCATCCATTTAGAAGCAGTGTTTGAAGAAGAAGAAGAAGAAGAGTTTGAATGGTTTTGAAGATTGGGAGAAGAAGATCTAAGACTTCCGTGCTCCAAAACAGCAGAAGACGACCAGCGTTTAGTTGCAGGAGCAAAATGAAAAGATTTGGGTCTGTTGGTATTGCTTGTTCTAGCAGCAGAGTAAGATTTTGTAGAATTGTGTAGAGCAACCTGATTTGGATTTGGGAGAATCGAAGCAGAAGAAAGGGAAGAGGGGCGTGAACTTTTACTAGCTGGGCCAGTGATGATGTTTAATCCAATTGAAGTGTTTGGAGTAGGAGAACCAGATCTAGAACAGGGATCTGAAAGAGGAGAAGAGAGTGACGTGGAAGTGCATGCTGATGAAATCGATGAAGTGCTAAGAGGTCTACCTGTTAACTTTCCCAAAGAAGAAGGCGATATTGATGAGGATGAAGGAGTTGAGCAATGAAAGTTGTTGTTTTCAACTTTGTTGTTTTTATTGCTATTATGATCCAAACTCATATCATCACTAGACATACTATGCTGATATTGAGAAGAGACCGATGTTGAATCGATCAACGCTGAATCTGGCTGAGATTTTGGAGCAGACTCAGGAGGCGCAGGCATTGAATCAGTTGAATCAGAAGCGTCCAAACCTGGTAATGAAGAATGAGGAGGACAGGAAGAACTCAAAGACGTTGGTTCAGGAATCTGATCTTGTGGAGTTTGAAGTTCTTGTTTGAAAGCAGAAAAAGCAGCAGGATTCCAAGTAAGACGTCTTGACGAATCAACTGGCATTTTTTTTTTTTTTTTTTTTTGGTTCAAGTGAAAAAAAAAAATGTACAAAAACAAAAAACAAAAAATGAAAAAAAAACGACCCAAATAAGAATGAATATAAAAATAGCTTTTGGTCGGTCAAAGTATATATAAATCTGTTGTTTTGAAGTTGATGTTTCTTTGAAAAATAAAATATAATACCAGGAGTCAAAAGGAAGAAAGAAACGTTCGTGGAATTTTAGGGATGCGTGTTTTCTGTATTGAAATAGCACAAAAAGAAAGAGCGATGTTTGTAGGGGTTTCCAAAAGTCCAGCTATATGCGCAGTTGCAGCATTCGGACCCAGTACTGAGTAGTATATATAGAAATATCTCTCGGATTAATTCGTTGTATATATACCGAAACTCAGCAAGAATTGAATCGTGGTATTTTAGAAATACATACGATCAAAACAATCAGGAATTAAAATGGTTTTTTTTTTTTGCTCTTTCGCGATTTTGACTCGTTTTTCTCAATGAAATGGCCTTATATGATCACCTGCAGTAGTAGTATGAGAATACGACAAAGAGTGTTGGGGTAAGCTACCATTACCCTAACCTGTTACCAACTTCTGGATCAGTCTGGTAATGGCATGCAATGCGATACAAGCTTTGTTACAAGGCGGTTATTTGAAATCAGTGTAACGGCCTGGATTACATTACAGCTGACCTAGATCAGGTGACATACACATGTCTATTTCTCAACCGAAGCTGACTCAGCGTTTTTTCTATTTTGGTCTGAAGACCAAATTTTTTTTTTTCACTCGGGTTTTATTATTAATTTTTTTTTTTTCAAACTGCGTTGATTCAGCTATTTTTTTTTTTTTTTTTTTTTTTTTTTTTTTTTTTTTTTTTTTTTTTTTTTTTTTTTTTTTTTTTTTTTTTTTTTTTTTTTTTTTTTTTTTTTTTTTTTTTTTTTTTTATCTTAAAAAAATTTTTGAAGCATACTTTTGTCTTTGATTTTCATTTATTTATTCATTGCTTTTTCATTTCATTTTTGTTTTATTCAATTATTTTTTTATTTTAATATTTCAGTAATTGGCGGATTATTTGACTTATTTTTCATTTGTTCAACTGTTTTGAACCATTGTTGATTAACTATTCTCTTTACTCATTCAACCTTTGACCTTCATTTTTATTTTTATTTTTTTTTTTACCATCAACACATATCGCTGCTACATTCTCCACAATGCTGCCTCCGCAATCAAATACCTCAAATTATTCCAATATCCCAAAAATTCCGCTTACCCTATCAGACCGAGTGCTGCTCAACTTGACAGACTCACAAATCAACGCATTTTCGGGTGCCACTGCCGGCGTGATTTCTGCACTAGCAGTGTGTCCGCTCGACGTTGCCAAAACTAAGCTTCAAGCACAAGGAGGCCTTGCTTCACTTCAAGAACATTACAAAAATTTGGAAAAAACTGTGAATCAATCTAAAGATGTGTCACTGCGGACAAGCTTGAGCAGCAACAGCAGCACAATGAGCAAACCAAATGTAGTGTCAAACATCATTAATACACCATCATCGCTTAAAGCTGTAGAAACTAAAAATACCGCATCCCAATTAGTGAATACCCATTTGCCATCACATACCCAACTGACTCCAAAATATAAAGGCGTAATTGGCACTCTTTCTACAATTGTGCGAGAAGAAGGTGTTCGAGGACTGTACCGAGGAGTTGTTCCAATCACAATCGGATACCTTCCAACTTGGGCGATTTACTTTGTCATCTATGAAGACTGCAAGAAATACACTTCTCAGCACTACCCTGAGCATTCGTTTGTTACTACCATGGTTTCTGCGCTCACAGCAGGCACAACCTCTACCCTCGTAACCAACCCGATCTGGGTCATCAAAACACGGCTAATGGCGCAGTCAGCCAGCAATTCGCACTACCGTGGCACAATCGATGCTTGCCGCAAAATGTTTGCCGAAGAAGGGTTACTGTCGTTTTACGCAGGCTTGGGTCCAGCACTGCTGGGATTGTTACACGTCGCGGTCCAGTTTCCGCTGTACGAACGGTTCAAGAAGGCGTTCAACGTCGACGATACCAAACCCAAACTTCACCAGGTTCCGCAAATTCTTGCATCTTCCGTTATTTCAAAAATTTGTGCATCTACAATAACATATCCTCATGAAGTGATTCGAACCCGTATCCAAATTCAACCCAATATTAGACGAGAATTATCGGCGGCTGCAGCAAGGACAACTACAGCATCATCCGCTACATCTTCGTCCTCTTCTTCTTTTACTCGGCGAAGCTCTACTTTAGTAAAGTACCACGGAATCATTCAAACCACTAAAACTATATTCATTGAAGAAGGCTGGCGCGCATTCTACTCAGGTCTTGGAACAAACATGGTCCGCACAGTACCTGCCTCTGCGCTCACGTTACTCAGTTACGAAGTCATTGCTGGCGCCATCCATGACGGCCAACGAGCTGTTCGTGAGTACATTGAAGAGTATAATGAGAATTTCAACAGCAACAAGAGCAATGGTAATAGTAGTAATAGCGGCAGAGGCAATGATTATGACTACAATTACAACAGCCACAACGGCAATAACAATACAAGTAGCAGTTGTTTGACAGTTGGATCGGATGATGGAAAAGCGATTGGAATAATTAGTAAAGCAGCACAGGACATTGAGTTTAGTGCATAAAAAAAAAAAAAAAAACAGTAAGTTTAGAAAGCTTAAAAAACAAAACTGGGGTATACGATTCATACACTGCATACCAAAAATCATATCCTATCCCATTTTTTTCTGTTAATATACCTAGAGTTCTGATTGATGTTTTGTTGTTGCTTGGCTTTAACCTAGACATTTTCTTGTATATATATATATTTACACTTGACTATTCTTTTCATACTTGTTTTTTTGTTTATATAGATTTTTATTTTATAAATGACGTTACCACGAATTTCTATTTATTTGTTGTTTATCATTTGCCATTCTAGTAATACTATTTCTTTCTCATTGTTGTTTTTTGTAGTTGATCCGAGTAGTTTTTCCGTAGCCTGTTTGAATTGACTGTGAGAAATAAAGTGCTAACGGTTCTTGGCTTTTCATGTGTGCTGGTTAGGAGTGTATTTTACATTGCACACAGCTTATCAAGTTGTATGTCGCACATCAATCACTCAAAAAATACAACAATAATAGTGGCACAAGATTCAATTGAAAGCCATTTAAAAAGCTGTTTCATATATATGATTTGCTATTTACAACTGAGTCTAGAGCTTTGTTTAGTTGTAAAATTGAAATCGGTTAACATTGAGACAGACTTACATTAGATAATAGACGAATTTGTATGACGTTGGCTCAATCACTCTATACCCTAACCCTTAACGACAATCGTAAGTGGCCAATTTCTTTCCTAATTACTGGATTCTTTCTTCTTCTTTGATCTATCCAGAATTCATTCACTTCAATTGACAACCAGGAACTAACCAACTATATATATATATTGTCACTTTTTTATTTTATAACAATTTTAACAAAAGTACAGTTTTTATTTCTGTATATTTTCAAACTCTTCTGAAAGATCCGTCTCTTTCAGTAAACTATATATTGAAGATTTCGATCCGATACTATTTGAACGACCACAAGATATATTCAAGAATGTCTGAACAAGGACATTCCTTTGGAAATCTTCAGGCTCAAAGCACTCAACCATCTCAGCAAAATGAACTAAACTGGCAAAGCCAACAACACAAGCAAGAGGAACAAAAGCCTAGCCCGCTTGCACCTCAGCAACAACAGTTTCAATTTTCTAATCAACAAGTTGACCAACAATCTGGGGTGATCAAACAAGAAGGTGGCGAGGGCGAGAATACAGTTATTAAGCAAGAAGGTGACGAAGAAGGCATGGGTACCGCTATTAAGCACGAAGGTGATGCTAAAGTATGTATTTCTAACTATCATTTCGTTTTATTTTTGACAACAACACAGTCATTATATCAATTGCGTTGCTAATTTTGTATTACTCTTTAGAGCGAGCAAGAGGTTGATGCAATGAAGAAACGCTTGAAAGAACTCGAGGTCGAATCCGAACGTTTACAAGCAATGCAAGCTGAGCTCCAAAAAGAAAGCGCAGATTTGGCGGTTGAAGACAAAAAAGACGTTGACGCACGCAGTATCTATGTCGGCAACGTCGACTATGGCACCACACCGGAAGAGCTGCAGACCCATTTCCAGTCTCTGGGCGGCAGTACCATTATCAACCGTGTTACCATTGTGTGCGACAAGTATACTGGCCATCCAAAAGGTTTTGCGTACATTGAGTTTGCGGAACCGGCAATGGTTGCAAAAGCGTTGGTGTTGAATGAGTCTGTGTTTAGGGCAAGGGCGTTGAAGATTGTGCCAAAAAGAACAAACGTGCCAGGATTTATGTTGAGAGGGCGTGGAGGAAGAGGAAATGGAAGTGGTTTTGGTGGGTATAGAGGAAGAGGAATGCGTGGTGGTGGGTACAATTCAAGAAGCGGATATAGAGGTGGGTTCAGATCTCGTGGCCATGGAATGTCGCCTTATTGAAAAAAAGAAAGAAAAAAAAGAAGGGAGAACTTGATTGAAGAAAAAATCTGTTTGATTGATTTTGAGAAAAAAATATACAAAAAAAATGATATCAACGATTCAATCCAAAAATGGTTGATAAATCAAATGCTATGACACAAAAGAAAGCAGCGGCACTTATGATTGAAGAAAAGAATAATTCAAATAAAGTAATAAAATAAAATATGAAAGATAGTAAAAAGAAAAAAAGAAAAATCAAAAAATAGATATGTATCTTTTCTTGTATTTATAGATTTTATGATTAACGACTTTTTAATGAAAACTAGATCTTGTACAACATGACTTTTATTGTAATTCTCATTTTACTTATGGTTATCGTTTTTTTTTTTTTTTTGCTTATCATCACCAATACTCCAAACTGTTTTTCCTTTTCAAATGTCCAGTCATAAACCATCCTTTTTCGCCCAACGGCTCGCGGCGCCATGAGAAACTGAACTTTCCAGTTCCTACTGATTGCCTACTTTGTTGGTTGACTGATGGAGGAGGTGCTATTTTTGGAGGCTGTTGTCGTTGCGTTTGTTCTGCCGTTGAACCTGCTGTAGTTAAGTCTGATGGTGTTGAAGAGCCTGTTGCTGGTGAACCTGCTGTTGAAGGATAGAAATCAGGATCATGTTCCACAAGGTATGCAAATTGCCAAGCTTCCTTGGGCATCAAAGAAGGTGTACTAATATCAGTCAAATAAAGATCTGAAGGAGCATCAGCCAGCCCATACTCATCAAGTTCTTGAATCTCATTCACATCGTTATCTCCCTCTCCATTTCCATTTTCGTCTTCACCTTCAAACAAAATTCGCCCAACTTTACTTCCCCCAATAACACCAGTTCTAGCCAACGATTTCGAAATCCACCCGACAGGGGCCAGAAAGTCTGCAGTTTCGATACACGCCGTCGTGTCTGTCACATTTTCGATCCGTGCTTGAACCACACAGGTATCATGAGTAATTGCCGTCATTTTGGTGCCGACGTTGAATCCGGTCTCGGTACTGAATCTGTAATTTTTGGTATATGAGCCTTGCTGGCCAACCGAAACAAACGAAACTGGTTCTTTTTTGGAGTCTTTTGAAGAAAAAACGGGGTTTAAGGCTTTGTTGTCAGTAGAATCGGCTACTGGGGAAGATGGAGGTAATGATTCTTGTTCTTCAGAGTATAATGGCTGGACAGGTGTATAAGTAACTGTCGCTGAAATGGTATGAACACCAACTTCAGTAGTCTCAAAATCAACAGTAAACTGTTTATTCCCGCCTGGTTCCAAGTGTGCTGTAGAATCTGGACTTGAAGAACTTACCAAGACAATTGGCTGTTTTTGTTCAGGTGTCGTAAGTGTTACCATAAGTGTGGCGGCGACGTATGGTGGCCCTTCTGGTATATTGTTGTTTTCTAGGTCTCCCCCATTTACTGACCTGTCTTTCCCAGCGCTATCTTTTCCAGCACCTTGATGTGCAGACGAATCTCCTCCAGTAGACAATTGTACCGGCGAAG
The DNA here is from genome assembly GCA_030578715.1 of Magnusiomyces tetraspermus. Classification (NCBI taxonomy): domain Eukaryota; kingdom Fungi; phylum Ascomycota; class Dipodascomycetes; order Dipodascales; family Dipodascaceae; genus Magnusiomyces; species Magnusiomyces tetraspermus. The sequence continues at coordinate 9,970 of JAKTYL010000190.1, forward strand.
CGCCCCGATTAATTTTATGGTTATACGACGTCATTTCATCAACTTCTGAATGCAACGACAACAGCGCTCTGAAGGTTTCGCCAACATAGAGGCTGCCAAACGAAGACGGCAAAATCAAAAGTGGGTTTTCTTCTGGGTATGAGGGCATTGCTTCTTTGACTTCAAACGAAAACTCGCTTGATTTTGTAGAAATCTGTTGGCCAGAACGTGTAGTGGAGTCGGCTAGATCTTCAGGTTTGTCAAGATCAACTAGTAAACGGGGTTCTGAGATTTTGGGCCGTGAAAGTCTGAGAACCTGAATCCAATAAACAGATATAGTAAGAAAAAGTTAGTAGAATATTCAACAGAACTATTTCATAATTTTTAAACACAGCGGATCAAACGTACTTTGAGAGACACCAGATGTTGACGAGGATGAGGATATCCAACAATTGGTGAAGCTGCTTTTCCACCAATTGGTGCAGGCATTTGTCCTGAACCCATGTTTGGAGAATACGGTATGGACGGCGATAATGAGGACATCTTGTGCGCGTATGGTAGGTGTAATAATAATAACAATTATGATACTGGTGTATCTAAATATTAAGAATAAACGTTGGAAGATTGTTGAATGGAATTGAAAATAGGGATGTGGTAAAGAGAAACGTGAAAGTCGCGTGATACTCAAGTATCCAAAACAGATTTGATTTCAGACTGAATCAGTGTATGTAGGCATAGTTTGGTATTTATTCATGTGTGATGTAGACCTAATTATCAACCTACATCAATCAAAAACTAATCCCTACAACTATTTAAGAATGGCATCATACGAAGAAGATCATGGGATCACTTCCCAGCGAAGTTCCAACATAAACAGTTCAAGCAGCAGAAATAACAATTCCAATAATGATAACGAAACACATGGAAATCATCGCATCTTGCTGAGTCAACAGCCTGATCTCACCTCTTTTTTCAACATGGATCGCGAGGATGAAGACAATGACTCTGCAGCTCGTGTAGCCTCAATGATGAACAACAATTCTGTAAACACTGGCGACCAAGCATCTAGAGACCATTACGCTCGTGCATTACTTGGCGCATTATCTCAGTATGCGGATGATTCTGATGTTGCAAGAGAACTTGTTCAACAACTTCAACAAGAAATTGGAGAAAACAACAATAATGGCAGTAGCAACAACAATTCTGGAACTAGAAGTAACAATACTGAACACCAAGCTGCACTTTTTCAAAATATCATGGCAGCAGCCAACGCCACCTCTTTTGCACAAGGCATTGTTTCCGGTAACAATCCTTTTGAAGATTTCAACGACAGCGGTTCCAAAAAGTCTGGCGGAGTTTCGCAAGAATATCTTGACGGCTTAGACCGTGTTTCGAAAAAGAAGTTGAAAAAAGACGACAAATGCCCAATTTGCGCGACTGCGTTTTTGGAAGACGAGTATCCGTTGGTTGTTCAGCTGCCGTGCTCCAATTTGCACAGATTTGATTTAGAGTGTATTGCGCCGTGGTTAACTTTGCACCCCAATTGTCCAATGTGCAGAAAAGATTTGTTGAAAAAGAAGGAAGTGGAGAAAGTGGTGCCTGATGATGAGGAAGAAGAGG
>JAKTYL010000190.1:11668-30778 GCA_030578715.1 Magnusiomyces tetraspermus
AAAAAAAAAAAAAAAAAAAAAAAAAAAAAAAAAAAAAAAAAAAAAAAAAAACAGCAGATTTAATTATTGCAATTTCAATATCTTTCTAATTTGAGAAATAATTTCCTTGAGTATGACAGATAAACCCAAGCCAATTTGACGGGTGTATCTATGCGAAACCCAAACTTCAAATAAATAAATAAAAACGGTTAACCTAAGTTACTATATATTAGTTAAAAAAAAAAAAAAAACACTTTATTAGTCTACCAAAAAAAAAAAAAATCCAGTTGTATTAATCAAAATTAACCACAGGTACTTACACCAGATGAAATAAAACACAAAACAAAACAAGGTAAGGCACAGAAGACTTTATTAACCCTCATAACCAGCTTGTGCAGTTTTATATTCAACGTCTTGTCCAGGTGGAGGCGCCAGTTCATCAACACTTCCGCTTTTGCTATTACCTGCAGATTTGCCACCATTTCCAGTTCTACCTTTTCCTGACTCTTTCATATCCCTTTTCCGCATTGCCATCTTCACAATTCGTCCAAGCTTAGACTGAACTTTAAACGAGGAACCGAGCGGTCTCGGCTTCGACCACGCTAACCGTAACTTTGAGCCTTCCAAAACAAACTTGCCGGACGGCGATTGAGCAGATGCCGCTGCAGCTTCCGCGGCCTTGCGGGTCGTGAAATTGACAAACGCAGAACGTGCCGCGTGTACACACACCAAACTGGCTACCGTTCCAAACTGCGCAAAATGGTTTTTTAGGGTATAATCTGGCAAATCGGTATCGACGCCCATCACGTATAATGAAACAATGGTATTATCTTTTGGAGGAACGTTTGATCCGTTTAAAGGAAGTTTTGACGCAAGTTTTGCGACTTCTTGGTCAACAGCCTTGTCGCTTGGTTGATTTTGCTGTTGCTGTTGTTTTTGTCGATGCTGTTGACGTTGGGCTGGGGACATGTCTGATATCAATCCACTGCTTCTGCTTTTGGTATATCCTTCTGACAGCTTCTTGAGCAACTCTCTAGCTGCATCACTTTCTTCAAGCATCCGCCTCCGTTCCTCATCTTCCATACTTTCTGGATCCATAGCGTTTTGGTGTTCTTGGTTTTGTGCAATGTACTGTCGAATAATGGCGTTTGAAGCATTGGATGTCGTGTTGACTCCCCCATTTCCACTAGACTCACTGGTAGCTACCATCTTCAATGCAGCGTCTCTAATCGCAAGTGGCAATCCAAATGTCAAATCCAACAAACATCCTTGACAACAATTTTTCTGTCGAGCACAAGTCAAACAAATGATGGTTTTGCGTGCTTTTTTACCAGCGCCTCCAAGACGGCCAGATTGTGCGTCGGAACTGCCTGCGCGCGTGGGCTGCCACTTGAATACTGTAAATGGACGGGTACACAGTTTGCACTCGGCGCCAAACTTCTCGCGTGTCATTCGAACATACGGATTGGGGCCAAGACACGTTTCGCAGACTGCTGGGACTTCTGTTTCTTCCCAAGTAGCTTTATTGATATCGGCTCTAAATAAAAAAAAAAATACATGCTAGAATTAGATAAAATGAAAAGGATTATTAAAAATAAAAGGTTCAAACACAAAAAATGCTTACTTTGGCATGGTTATTTGTTAATGATTTGAAGTTGAAAAATATAAAAGTTGAAGAAAGAATCAAGATAGAAGAAAAAAAAAAATCAAGATCAAGACTGGGAAATATACATTTGTCAGCATTAATAATCAATTAGCTAATCACATGACAGCTATTTTTCCCCATATTAGGCTTACTGATTTAAAACTGGAAAAATTACAATTGTAAAGCGTTTGATTACATTTTAAAAATAAAAAAAAATGAAAAGTAAAGTACTAAAAAACAAGTAAACTGGTAAAGAATTTTTTTTTTTTTGAAAACAGACACACTAATCACGGGTAATTCCAAAAGGCAATGGCAATGACCAAATAAGTACCAAGAAGCATAGTCCCTTCTAGCCAATTCGATTCACCATCCATGACAATGTAATTCAACATCAAAACCGTCGCGAAAAGCGCACAAGTTTCAAACGTCGTAAACAGCAGCGACATTGGCTGGTCAATAAACCAGCCGAGCAGTACACAGAATGGCGTCAAGAAAAGCGCAATTTGCATGGAAGAACCAATGGCGACGCCCATTGTCAAGTCCATCTTGTCTTTGGTGGCTACGACTATGGCAGTAACGTGTTCGGCAGCGTTGCCGACAATGGGGATCAGGATTACGCCAATGAAGGTTTTGGAAATTCCTGTTGTGGCGACAATGTCGTCAATTGAGTCGACCATGTAATCGGCACAGTAAGAAACGATGATGGTGATTATGGTCAACAGAACTAAAGCTTCGTAAGTGTCTAAAGTAGAAGAAGAGGCAGAAGAAGACGAAGAATAGTTTGAAAAACTATTGGAATTTGGAGAATCCAAAAGGGGCGAATGTTCATTATTGAAATTGGAATTGTTGGTGAATGAAGATTGACCATTTTCAGCCTCAGACATGGCTTCAGACATGGCTTCAGACATGGCTTCTGTCATGGCTTCGAAATATGGGGCATGTGTTTTGAGCTGGAAAATGAGATAAAGCACATAGATGACTAGTAAAATGAGTGAGGTTCCGTGAGACACATTCAACACAGCTTGATTTATATTATTAGGATCTTCTCCTCCACTTCCTCCTCCTTCTTCATTCCCACTACCGGGTTCACTTGCATTTCCAGGAAACGCAGAATTAAAGGCTGCAGGAATCAGCAACGAAGTGACCGCCAGCGCCATTAGTGACGACATAGTCTGCGCCACGGTCGCATTAAACTTTTGCTGAATCCTGTTATACCCACCTGCAATAAACGACGACCCCAAAACCAGCAGTGTGTTTGACAAAATCGAGCCAAGCATCGATGTCTGCACAATCCGAATCTCGCCTCGCCAAAGCGCTACAATGGCGACAATCAGCTCAACAGCGTTTCCAAAAGTCGCATTAAGCAGCCCGCCAACAGTTTCGCCAACATGGGCTGCTATTTCTTCGGTAGCGTAGCCGAGCAGCGCTGCTAGTGGGACGATTGCAAAGAAATTGAGAAAGAATACAAGTTTTGGGCCCCAATTAAGTTTATAAGCGACAATGCCGAGTGGTACGAAAACAAGTAGGACGTTGACGTAGGAACTGGTTAAAATGCGCTTGATCTTATTCATGGCGTTGTACCGTTCGAGCCGAGTCCAAGAAGGGCGGCTGGCTTTGAACGCTCGTAGTCTTTGGAGAACAAAAGGTGGTTGAGAGTTTTTGTGCCGGGTCATTGTAAAAAAAAAAAGGGAGAAATAGTATTAATGATGGCTATTGAAAAAAAAAAAAGAATAATAAAGAAACTTTAACAAGTGTTGGTTTTCTTTACAGTATTAAAGGTAAAGGTTAACAAAGCGTATTTTTAATAATTTGAAAACAACAACAAAAGGTATTGGAGATAGTTTAATAAAAGGGTAAAAGATTCCGGAGATGCTAGAATATCAGGTATATATATATACAAATTCACCTCTTTGTATGCTAATTTGCAAACATCTAAAATAATTCGTAATAATCAGCATGATCTCCAACCTTAAAAGTAAAAGTAATTTGTGTTTTTTGACTTAGCATGAATTTAAAGGTTCATTTTCTTTGACAGAATAACAAAAACAAAAACAAAAAAAATCACTTTTTAAAGCTCATTATATTGACTTCGCCTCGTACTTTTATTAAAGGCTTAGATGATTTTACGGAGTATTAAATTATTCTAAGATTGAAGAAAATGAAATGTATTCATTTTCTGGTGATTTGGAATTTAAGGAATAAATTGGTATCTGAAAAGTTTCAGAAAAAAAAAAAAGATCTCATAACAACAATCACGTTTTGATTAAAAAACAATAATGACATTCGACTTACATAAAAACTAACCATTGCAATCAGCAACTCATTGTGAATGTTTTTGGTTCTTCCAAGTAAAAGAAAAACACCAAGTGATATTTTGAAAAATAGTTGGGTATAAAATGAGCTTAAATTACCGAATTATTGACTTTATTAGATGTATGGCAGGTTAATGATATATATAGACCAAGAGTAGGATAGAGAAAGGTTCCAAAAGACGTTTGGGGTCATCTAACTGTACTCAAATGTAATAATCATAGCCAAGTCTAAGAATATCTCAAAACACAATCACTGCAATCCACCAAACAATCTCATCTAATTGTTTGCCATCTAGATATACAAAAAAAGTGTGTGCGGCCTTCTCCTCAGGACCTCGTTTTTTTCTGACTTGGTTTTGAGCAAGAAAAAGTTAGGAATTCAATATTTGGGACTTTTTTTTTTTTTTTTTTTTTTTTTATGAAAGTTTACAATATTTTATGCAAGACTGAAAAAACGGGGTAGGAACGTATAAAATATGTATAGTTGATCAAGTTGGTTGTGAATGAATTATTATGGAATTTATTGTGATAATAGTGATAACCAAGGATTAGAACAGAATTGGTTGTAGATATATTATATACATAGAGAGAGAGAGAGAGAGAGAGAGAAATCACTTTAATTGATGTTTTAGATAAAGGTTAGTCAAATCAATCAAACCAATTGATAGCAAAACAGTCAATGGCTTGATTCTGATGCTACTCAACAGAGATTAAAAACCATAACAGTGTTTAGACTTTTGACATTCAACTAAAATAATATATGCGATAATAACTCAATTGAGCAACCAAACAAAAAAAACAAAATGCCAGATTCCTAAAGAGTCTTTTTTCCAAAGAAATCGATTGTTACCTCATGTTTTTGATTTAACCATAAACAAAATAATTTCCAATATAACTCCACCAACTGCAATTGCATCAATCAAAAAGTTCACTTTCGGAAGTTGGAAATGACGTATATCATTAAGACTGGGTTAAAACAATCGGACTTCATATTTATATGTGCATTGACCTTAGCAAAGTCTTAAGTGAAGCTCAATGTTCAATGTGTCCCCAGGCTAGTAGCAAGTGTATTCGTGGTAGAAAGTATACTATAGATATATTGAGTACCCTCGTTAAGAACAAAATGGTTTATCTTTTTTAAGGTTGCTTTTTCATTTCTCATGTTTTCAATTGACTTGAGCACGCAAATGCACACCTTATAAATTATGTACTAGTCCAACAACTGAGAGCAACAAAAAACAACCAAAACTTTAATTGTAATAAAGGTTGCGGTTATGTAATATTCTTATTAATCTTATACCAGTTCATTTGTGCGTGCTCTCCTTATTTAAAGGCTGTTTAAAACGACTATTGGAAAAAAGTGTATAAATATCAACTCAATTCTCTCTTTTACGACTTCATTTTACAAATTATTCTTTTGTTTTTTTTTTATTAACTATTCTACATTGACTTATTCCTATTAACTCAAATTTACTTATTATTAACAATGTCCTCTTTACGACTTGCTGCAAGATCTTCCACGTTGTCAAGACCTTCCTTGACCCTCACTCAACGCACCACTGCTGCTCTTCCTTCCATTTGTTCATACTCTCGCTTTGTCTCTACCAACCCTGCCTCCAACACATCTCCAGACAGCAACCCAGTTAAAACCAAGCCCTACGACAACCGCGAAAACCCTCATCCAGCCAAACCCGCGGGCACTCGCAACATTGGAGCAATGTACCTCGCAGTGGCTGTCGCACTGGTTGGCAGCTACTATGCATACAATGGGTTTGCTGCTGATCGAAAGAGAACGTTGCAGGTTGACCAGGCCGAGGGAAGGAAACCCAAAGGGCAAAACCCATTATAAGTTGCTTTACCGGTTATGAATTGTTTTATCAGCCACAACTTATGAAAACGTTAAAATTACTATTTTTTTTTTTTTGGAAATAAATGACATAATAAAACCTTTTTAAACAATTTTTTTTTGTATACACACAGTATTGCCAAACGTAGCCAAGATCTTTTCTACTTTTGTGATTGTAGTTTATATATTGACTTTGTTGATACCTTTTTCAATCAAGCAATAGACACTCTTCTGAACATGAAGTGTATAATAACGAGACACTTGTTTCCAATAATCATTTAGCATGATCCAATTCCGATCGCCTGTAGCTTGGCTCCAACTTTACTACGACTCCAATACCGCAATTATGTGCTTTGTATGCTTTAAATTATACAAATTTGACAATAGAAACCTGTAGCCCTTCTTATTACTATTTTCTATTTTATTTTATTTTTTTATAATGCTAATGGTTGCTGCTTTTTTTTTTTTCCTAGTCATATTTTTCCTAAATTGCCCTTATTTTCCCTAAGGCTTATCCCAAAAGTTGTCCCCTCTCCGTGGCGGTTGTCTAGATTTTTCCAGATTGATCTAGCACATATTGCCTTGTTTGCCCTTCAAAATTGAAACAACTTTTTTTTACTCTAAACCAGGTCCGAAAACGAGGTTGTATGTCGAAAGCCGCACGCACGGACTAGAACAGCAACGAATTTAATCTATGATAAAAACATATATGCTGCCAGACCAATCTAAATATGAGGATATTTTTTAAAAGCAACTCCTACTAAGTTATTTTGAAGCAATGCGTGGATTAGAGTAATAATAATAATAATAATAATAATAATAAAAACTGGTAATTAGAGAGTAAATGAGTGGTTAATAAAAAAAAGTAAATCAGGCCAATTGAGGGAATTGAGTTAAAATGACAACTTACAATTAATGATTGAGAGATCATGATTTGCGGATTCTCTCAACTTTAAATCCCTTTGTCTCTCAGTTCAACACAAGATGAATACTCAATTGCAACTTTAATTCGGTCAAAAGTACTCAATTGAACTACTAAGCAATTAAAAATTAAACATTAAGCCTGCACCAAACTTTGGCTTATATTTCCCTCTCTGACTGAACCAAAAAAAAAAAAAAAAAAAAAAAGATGTGTGATACTGCTATTGTTCCCCAAGTTTAAGAATTCGCGACCCGTCATTGCACAATTCACAAGAGAAGAATAAGAGTGGGTGATAGATGAGATAAAGAGAGTACACCAGAAGTCAATATTTCAGAGTTACTTTTTTCCCCATAAGAACTGATTTCAGGTTGCTTTTTCATTTTTCAATTTTTTTTTTTTTTTTGTTGTCTAAAAGTATAATATCAGTTATACACTTGTTAGCAGCAGCCATGCGTGATTAAACACATGTTGGTTACACGTAATATCAGTTACAGATACTATTAGTAGTTGGGACTGGAAACCCCAGTGTATAAAACTTCAATTGCTATGGTGTAATTGGGAAATAAAGAACTCAGTATTGGTTGCGTGGATTTTCTTATTAAACTTTTTACAAACTATTGGAAAAGACTGTTTCAAGATGTATAAATGCCAAGTCAATTCTCTCGCAAAAAGGTTGATATTTTTAATACTTGTTTAACAAGATATTAATTTAATTTATTTTATTTTTTACTTCTATTATTTATTAGATTATTACCATTCTTTAACAGTGTCTTCTTTCCGACTTTCTAGCAAAGTCCCTTTGCTGTCGAGACCTTCGTTGATTCTCACTCGCAGAACTCTCCCTTCCATCTCTTCTCACCGCTTCAACTCTTCCAGTGACAAACCTTCCCAAGCCACAAACCCAATCAACCCAAAACAGCCAAAAAGTCCTGTCAACAGTTCACCCTATAACAGCAGCGATGGCCGCAGTGACAGCAACCCTAACAACAACTCTTCTGCCAACCCTAAAGGCAAACGTAACAGTGGGTCAATGTACCTGGCTGTAGGCGCCGTGTTGGTCAGCAGCTATTATGCGTACACTGGCTTTGCTGCTCACCGCAGAAAGCTTGCTGAAGTTGAAAAGGCTTCTGAAGCACAAAACCCATTGAAGTCCTTCAAAAAGCTGCTTCATGACTCTTCCACTGGCTCAGGTGACGGAAAGCCCTCCTATTCTACAAAGACCACCTCTTCAGGTGGCCAGAAATCTCCCGACAATGCAACTTTCGACGACTACCAGCGTGTCTACAACGCCATTGCTAAACGCCTCCAAGAAGTAGACGACGACCCTGAGGAAGGCTCTTATGGCCCCGGTCTTGTCCGTTTCGCGTGGCACTCTTCTGGCACTTTTGACAAGTCCAAAAACAACGAAGGGTTCCGCGGCGGATCCAGCGGCGGAACCATTCGTTTCAAGAAGGAGGTCGGATCTGAAGCCAACAAAGGTCTTGATCGCGTGAGAGTGTGGTACGAACCGTTGAAAGATGAGTTTCCGTGGATCTCGCATGGCGACTTGTACACTTTGGGAGGCGTAGCAGCGGTCCAGGAACTAGGAGGCCCTGAAGTCAAGTGGAGAGCTGGTAGGGTTGACGTTGGCGAAGACCAGATCCCACCAAACGGCAGATTGCCCGATGCTTCGAAAGGTGCCGACTATGTTCGCAAACTGTTTGAAGGACGGTTAGGGTTCAGCGAAGAAGACACTGTTGCACTGATTGGTGCACACGCTTTGGGCAGATGCCATCGTCATTTCAGTGGCTACGACGGGCCATGGACATTTTCGCCAACCTATTTCACCAACGAGTACTTTAAACTATTGAAGAACGAGAAGTGGCATGTAAAGAAGTGGGACGGACCTAAACAGTTTGAGGACGACAGAACAAAGTCGTTGATGATGTTGCCGACTGATTACTGTTTGATTCAAGATGAAGGATTTAAGAAGGTTGTTGACAAGTTTGCGGACGATGAAGGATATTTTTTTAAAGCGTTTGGAAGAGCATTTAGTAATTTGCTGGAGTTGGGATGTAATTTTGAGCCAAATAGTGAGTTTTATGTGTTTAAGAGGTTGGAAGATCAAGAGTAAGAAACAGCCGTATGAAGTTAATTAGGTAGTTTGATAAAAAAACAAAACAAAACAAAAAAATCAATACATTTTATTTACTTTATTTGATATCTAATATTTACTAATTCTTTGAATAGTCACAACTATATACTTAAATTCCATCCAACTTGTATATATATATATATATATATATAATCCCTCTTTTTTGTTTACAAAAACGTCTCCACCTTCTTTCTATACGCAATTCCGTCTCTCAACCATCTTCTGTACTCCTTCAGCGACCCAATCTTCTCTCCATAGTAATCAGGCACCGGATTCGCGTACGTCTGCTTTGACGGGTCCGGTCTATTTTTCTGCACATGTCTCAAAAACTCTGCATTCTTTTGCGCAAACGCCGGGAAGTTTTTGCCAAGCGACATTCTGAAAACAAGGGATCCCAAAGAAGGGCCGAGCACGAGTCCGCTGGCACCACCGCACAAAATGAGAGATGAAAAGAGAACCATCAGTGGGTCGAAGCCAAAGATGGGCTGGGTTGGGTCGATTTCGATGGTTGCGAGAAGGGCCCAGCCAGCTGACATGCCGAGAAGGCCGGTTAGGATGCTGGCACCCAAGTTGAAACGGCGGCGCTGGATACGCTTCGCAAGGAAATCGTTCCAGGTCAGGAAAGGTGTAGAAGAAGAATCGGATTTAGTAGCATTGGTGGTAGATGAAGAGTTGAAGGTGAATCGGGAGGTTGAGAATAAAAGTGATTGGTGGAGAGAAGGTGACTTTGAAAAAATCGAAACTCCTAAACGAGTTGCGGAAAGGGGGGTAGTAGTGGTGCGAAGATGCATTGGCGACAAAAGCCTTGATGAATTGAGACCTATTCTGATCATGATTGCTTGCTGATGAGGGGTTTTTATTCTTTAAGTCTAATTGAGAAAAAAAGAATAAGTGGTTCACAAGAGAGTAATAGGAAAAAAGAGGGAACAACAGCGAAAAAGTGGTGGCTCTGGATTACGGGTTTGTGTAATGACACATTTTGTAACAAAAGCTTAATATTAACGTGACATGTAGGCCATAGTCACATGATATGATTTTTGATTAATATCAATATTAAAATAGCAAATATTATTAAAGGAACGAATTGAAATAAATTATAAAGAGCAATAATCTAAACCAATTGATATATATATATCTCTCTCTTTCGTTTTACCCCTCTTCTTGTTTCTTATTAAACACAGTACTAAGTACAAATATCAGTGTATGTACTAAATCCAAAAAAATTGTTGAATTTTTTTTTTTTTTGAGAACATCTATATAAATTCATATGAAAAAAAAATCGATAAACCAGAGAATTGTTCAACAAATTAAGAAAAATAAGATTTCATGGGGGTATTATTTCTAATATTATGGGGGCAATAACATTACAAAACAAGAAGTTTATCCATCTCCGGAGATATTTACTCGTTTTTAATTGGCTTTCCTCGTTTCTTTTTTTAAAGAAAAAAAAAACTTATCAAATATTCCAGTACTAATTATCTTAAGCCTTGATCTCAATTGGTACACTCTAAATACTACAACAAAATACAAAAACATTGTCTTCAAATCATCTCTAAATCGTCAAACTGTCTCAAAAAAAATTTCAACCAAATTCTATTCAAATGTTTTTTTTTTTCTTCTATAATAAACCTTTAAAAAACAAATAAAACAAATATATATATATAAACACAAAAATAAAAAGCCGATAAAAACATCAAATGCAAAATAAAAAAATAACTAAATGGTTACTGTAAAAATTTTAAAAATAGTCAACGTAGTAAAATGCAAATTTTCAATCAAAGTTCAATTGATTACAACTTTCCATGGGCAGTCTTCTTTTCAGACAAGACATCAGGAAGCTCATCAATCTTCTGGCCTTCAAAAGAAATCTTGTAGACAGCAACAAACAATGGGAAATCCTTCAACATGTTTTGAGCCTTGAGGAATGTGTAAACTTCTTCTGCAGTAACAATACCTTGGGCAGACTGGCCATTGAGCAAGTCATGTTCAATCTCCTGAATGGTAACTTTGGCGCCTGGGTTCTCCTTCAACTTCTTTGCATAAGCCATACCGACTTTGTGGTTTCTGCCACCAGCACACGAGGTAATCAAATCAGCAACACCAGCACTTTCTTCAGTATAAGTCTTGGGGTTTCCGTCGGGGAAAAAGCGCTCGCCGAATCTAACCATTTCCAAAAGACCGCGACGCATAATGGCAGCCTTAGCATTCTCACCCCATCCGGAACCGTCAACAAAGCCGGCAGCAACAGCGACAACATTCTTCAAAGCGCCAGCAAGACAGACACCAGAAACGTCCTCAATGACATTGACGTGGAAGTAAGGGCGGTGGAAAAGAGCGTGGAGATCATCTTTGGTAATGTCTTGCGAACGATCCTCTTTAGACAAAATGTGAGCAGGATCGGTAGGATTGCGGTAAGCAATAGTAGTTTCGGAAAATTGTTCCTTGGCAATCTCAGGAGCCAAGTTGGCACCAGAAAGAGCACCGCAGTGGATTCCAAGATGAGCAGCAATGTATTCTGGGGGAGTGTGGACAGCATTTTCAGTGACATTGACACCCTTCAAGCAAGAAATGGCACGAGTCTTTGGGTTAATGTGGCCCTTCAATTGCTTGCAAACATTTGGCAAAAACTGGTGGGGAATGTTGAAAACAATGAGGTTGGCATCCTTGACGGCATCCACAATGTTAGGAACAGCCTTGACGTTGTGAGGAAGCTTGATGCCAGGCAAGTACTTGACATTCTCGTGCTCAGTGTTGATAATGTCAGTCAGCTTGCGGCCGTTCAACACTTCTTCGTATACCCACATGTTGACTGGGGCCTGGAAAAGGTGAGAGTTTTCGGCAGTGTTTTCAGCGACAATCTTGGTGATGGTGGTACCCCAGTTACCAGAGCCAATGACACAGACTCTGAATGGGTGAGAAGGGATTCTAGTGACGATAGACATTGTGAGATGTGGTATGAATTTACTGAATTTAATAAGGGGAATAGTATGGTATAAATAAATAAAATAATACAATCAACAAGTTGTTGGGGGTATATATGTATATATATATAAATATATAAAAAGAGGGGTGAATAAAATATATGTAGAGAATAGAAAAGAAAAAAATTAGAATTTGCTGGGGATTCAAGGCCATTTATATAATTTTAATTTTTTATCCTTTTTTTTTTTTTTTTCGAATGTTAATATTCAAAATTTTGTTGTTTTCCACCTGGCCGAAGCAAATGGAAGAAAAAGGCTTAGTTAAGTGTGTGTGTGTGTGTGTGTATTTGGGTATATGTGCTGAATTTAGCTGGTGTCTTATCTCAATGATGGAATATATGACAACCTTCATACATAACCCTCACTCATACATTATTTCCATACATAGCCTTCATACATTTTTATCACCAACCAAGACGAGACAATACATATATCATTACGTCACAAAAAAAAAAAAAAAAAAGGAATCAATTCAACGGTGAAGCGTATATTTCAAGTACTTGTTTTTTTTTTCTTGAATAAGAAGTAAGAAACCGTCAAGACAATGAAGTCATAACTACAAGATAAAGATGTTGGTGTAATGTGTGAGTAAACTAGTTATACTCAATAGATACTTGTTTTGTCATATTTGTTAATCACAACCGTTGAAAAAAAAAAAATGTGTTTAGTTACTTGTTAATATGTACAAAATAGGAGAAATCTTAATGAAAAACGGTTTGGAAGAGAGCTTCCAGAACTAGTCCAGATATGAGAGACTACAACGTTGCGCACTGTTATTTCAAGTATCGATGACGTTAAGCATAACAACTAGTATCTTTTGGTATCAACGATAGTATCAAGCATAGTACAGATGAATGAATCAATGACGAGTTTCATTGATGAAAAGAAAGCGTATCTGTAAGGGCTTGTTGGTGATGTAGTTTTGGTGATATGTATGTGTTTTTGTAAAAAAGGTACGCAACAGTATTTGTAAACGTCTAATTTTTTTCGGGGTTGAGTAATCCTGTGTGTAGAAAACTAGTCAAAGATAATGAGGCATTACAGAATTTATTGTAACAAAAGTATCAATCAAGTAATTAACTGAGATTAATCATGTATAAAACTATTGTTAAATTAATATGAAATAAATAAATAAGTCACTCAAAAGTGCTTAGCTGATGTTGGCTCATCAAACTTGAAGAACTTCAGTATTGTTTTCTTGATTTTTTTTGTTTTTTTGCCACTTACGGTACAAGAATCCTCGTAATTTTCCATCTCGAGCCATCTTGTTTCAGCACACACCTTCTTCTTCACGTGCTTGTTCTTAGTTAACCGTGATTTTCGCTTATCTTGATATATTTTCACTCTACTATGCGCCAGTCTATTCATTTGATATATTAACTTTGTCTTATAACTGTTTCTTTTTGATGAGTTGAAAGGTTTTGATAGTCCCGAATCTTCCAATAACTCCACCCAACAAAGTGTTGAGCGTGTTTGAGATACTAGCAACCAAAACCTTAAAGTCTGTATCAACCAAGGCTCGTCTCAAACTTGGCCAATGCGTTCATCTCAAGAGGCATCCCAAATTTAACCTAGTTATTTGTTTCGGGCATGTGATCTGGAGAGTCTTCGATACACAATCATTCAGTCTTCTACCCGTATCCACCTATAACTCCCCGGGACCTTGTATCTCGACCGATCCTTTTGTTTTTTTCGGCTTTTGGTCTCAATGCTCCCATTTGCGTCCCAGTCGTAGTTCGTGCTTCGCCTTGTGAAAACCTAATTGCTGTTCTTTCAAATTTGTTTCTTTCTGAACTTTTTCATAGACATTTGACAAAACCTCTTTATGCTTGCCTTAGAGATGCTGCTGTGTAACTGCTCGATAAGATTAGCTTCTGCTATTAGCTTTGCGTAGTTTGTAGAATGCAGCTAACATATTTCAGAACAGCTTCACTTACACGCCTACAACTTTGACTTGACATACATAAGCGTCACACACACATACACTTCCACTTACATACAAGTCCCAATTACAATGTTTTTCGGATTATTCTTTTCCAGCTAAAAGATGTGTGGTATACACCTACCCAGTAAAACCGGTCTAGTTGTTCCGGAGTGTAATGTATAAAAACAAAACTGTGCATAAGAATAAAACTGGGCTTGAGATTGAGATTTGTGACAATGTCAGTGTTGACGTCACTTGTATATATATATATATCTTCGGACTTCACTTCAACGGTTTACATATACTTTGGCAAATACTTCTACATACACTTTTACTATATATTTACAAGTATCGTTACCAATGCGTCAAACAGGTTACATCATATACAAATTTAACGGTTGTTTAAAAGCTGTCTAAAAGCTTTCGAAAGTGTTGTTGACAATCGTTTATTTGATAGTATCATTGTCAAGTGTCGTAGATATGGAAGATGTAATAGATTGTCAACTAAACTCATTCCACGTTCACCAGTTTATATATGCGCACGCACACTCTAACAGGTATTGTATCAATCAATAACCATTTGTTTGGAGGTTAAGATCTTTTTTAGGTATATATGTAATATTTAGACCTTGGTTATGTAGCTTAGAAGTTGATCTATATCTTTGAACGTTGTGCCTATACCTTTGAAATTTGCCTATATCCTGTACTCTTGACTTTTTACTTATTAGCTCTTACTTCATAATTGATGCTTTATATCTTATTTGAGAAGAAGAAAAACAAATGAAAAATGAAAAGTAAACAATGTAGAAATAGTTGGTCCAAATTTTCTCAAAGCGCACGACATTTCTTTTTTTTTTTTTTTTGGAACAGCACAACGGTATGGAAAAACTGTAGACGTTAAATTGGAAATATATTTCTTTTTTCACAACTGTGCTTAATACTTTATTTATTTATTTTTTACGTCTAAACACGCACTTTTAAATGTTGGCACTTTTTTACATATTAATGCTTTTTTTACATGTTGATACAAACGCCTATTTAAAGAAAAAAGGAACAAAAAATGAAATAACAAACATAAAAAAGGGACGCAATAAGTTGAGAATGCTTGTGTGTGTGTGCATACGCAGAGTATTGTACAGGAGTTGGCTTTTGCAAGAGTATGTTCTTGTTACAATTGTTTGGGTAGTTCGCTTAGATTGTTGTTCAATCAATCAGTCGATTGTTTCAGTCTGTTTGATAGTTTTGTAGGTTTGATTGTTTGTGAGTTTGGCAAGTAAGTTATACCAATTTTTTTTTGGTTATTTTTGAAAATACCTAAATTCATTAATATCTGTATTAATATTTAAATTAATAATTGAATTCTCAATATACACAACCAACTACAACAGCAATACTCTATAAAAAATTACCTGTCTTTTTTTTTCTTCGTTTCTTCTCTTTTTTTTTGACAGTTGTCAATGTTATAGAAACTAAACGGTTTTTTTTTTTGGTGTATATATATGATGTCACCTTTTAATTTCAATTACGAAAAAACAAAAAAGAAAGAGAAAAAATAAAAAAACAAAAAATGATAAAAGGATAGAAAATAAAAACAACAAATAGAGAATAAAATAGTGAAACTGGTAGCTCGTGTTAGGATCTGACGTTCAAGTATTTTTTGTAAAAGTTATGAATTTATCATTATTTTCGTAATATCTGATAAAAAGAATTGCAAAAAATTAAATATAACCCAAGTGTTTGCTGCAAGAAAATTAGATAACTATGCCATGTAAAACTCAAGGAAAACACAGTCAGTCAATCTATAATTCTGTGAACCTTTACTGTTTTCCTCGTCAACAACTATATCATCACAGCTTTCCAGCCTCTGCCACAGTCTTCAATCAACATGGACACATCAAAATAAGAAAAATACTGTGAAACTTTGCTTTTCGAAAACTATCAATACAGATAATGGCTTTCGAATACCATAAATGAAAACATGATAAATGCATTTGTTCAAGAACTATACAATTGTATGAAATTGAGCATATACCTGTTTTTTTCGAAAAATAAACCAGAAATTCTTTGTTTTATTGAAATTTATAAAATACCATAAGCCTGAGCATAAGAATCAAACCCAGTGTGTAGAGGTAAAAGGAAGCAGGAAACTACAAACTTGTACAATTGTTTTTTCATTCCAACTTCAAAAACAATTTTTTTTTATTTATCTTAGTTCTTTAATCAAATTCGTAAAAAGTCAAGTTATATGTATTAGAAATAATATAAAATGTTAATTATTGTTAAATTTAAATGAAACAACAGTGGTGTGGCTACAAAAACACTTATTGTTCTGCATATAAAATATAGACCCTTCAAAGCAAAATTTCAAAAAACTAGCCTCTTTAGCTTAGGGGTAGAGCATTGCACTTGTATCTTTGATATAAGCTATGCAAAGGTCAGCGGTTCAATTCCGCTAGGAGGCAGTAAACTTTTTACTTTTTTAAAGTTGTTTTTTAATATTTTTTCGTTGTTTGGGGCTCTTTGTTATATACATTTTTAAACTTTTTTTCTTTCTGTTTTTGTTGGTCGAAGGTGTGGGGGTGGGTTAATGTGCCGATAATTACATCAAGAAATAAATCAAAAAAAAGATGAAAAGGGTTGTAGAAGGTGGTCGAAAGAAAGACAAGTTTTAGCTTTGTTTTTAAGAAAATGTTTAGAATATATTGAATTAATAAGGAACGTCCGTTTTTTCTAACTATCTAATCTTGTAAATATATGAGCAATGGCGATGTTGTTTGTCTGGCGTTGTGTTTCCAGCTATTTTTCAAAAACTAGTCACTTTTTTGTTTCAGCCTTGTAGTCGAGCCAAGCAGTTTTTGATTATTGCAAGCTCTTTAGACCTTGTGCCTTTGCGCCTTTGCAATCCTCATATTTTGTGCCTTTACACCTTTTTTGGCAACACCGGAACTGACTCTAAATCCCAGTTTCTTTGCTTTTCGTCCTACCTTCGTGGCAACGCCTTCGGCAATCGTGACAAGTTCGGCGGCAGCGTCAGTCGCGAGCGAGGCGCCGACGAGGAGTCCAAAACAGCAAAAAGAGGTCAGCGAGACGCATACAAGGATGATAACTGGAAGCCACAGGAGGAACAGGATGAGAAGTAGCGAGGATGTGAAAATGAACATAATGAAAAAATTAAAAAAATAAAAGGTGAAGGAGAAAGTGGATGGCGATAATGAAAGTGGTTAAGTTTTGTTACTTGTTAGTTTTTGGAAATGTTATTGGAGTTTTATAGTTGAACGAAAAATGGTATCTTGATTATCGATCGAATCAGTTTGATATATTTGTTTTTGATTTAATATTGGTTTTGTTAACAAGTAAAAAGAAACAATCCATTTCTTCATTTTGATTCGTTTTTGTAAAGATGGGCTGAAAAAACAAAAAAAAGAATTTCACTTTCATTTTTTAACACAACTACAATGTCATGATAATAAAAAAACTGATAGTGAAAATTTCCCAAACAGGATAACTGTTTACAATTGTAAAAACGAAAAAAAGATGTTAGAGTGTTAAGCGCGGCTAGAAGTTGGGTCGAGGTTTCAACTACAGCAAATAGATTAGATTTCACTATGAACTTTTTGTTTTGCCAAAATTCACTAGGGCATCGCAATCACAGGACAAAAATAGCTGGTTTATCGGGGAATTATGACTTAATTGAGGAATTATTATTTCAAAAGCCGCAAATTGTAAACATATTTATTCACATCTAGAAATAATGAAAGAAAAAAAGTTAAACATGAAAGTAAATTTTGAATACTGTCAACTATCAATTTTAAAACAATCTTACTAGACAAAATAAAAGGCTTGGGTCTTATATTATTTGAAGCGAGTGAAACTAAATACGAGGCCAAGAGATAAATTAGAGGTAGTTATCCATGTTAAATGAGTATTGATGCGTAGAAAGACAATAGCGACATTCATTGACCATATTAGCTTTTTGATTTACCACTTGGTCTAGATATCTGCGTGTTAGTCTAAAAGTTACAGGCAGCTGTCTTGTTCTGTCCAGCGAAAGAAAGGCAGTGATTGAGAACAAGAAATCAAAAGGAATATAACAAAAAATATGAGAAGCGAAGCTTTATGATTGAAAAGGAGATACTTTTTTATTGTAGTTTTTAAAAAAACAAGGAAAATATGGGAGTATATATATTTGACTAACTTTCACGAGTCCATTACTGAAATTCTTATTATCGCTCTTTTATCAACACTTTATACATTAATATTTGTATATTATTCTTTGATTCCTTGTTACATAGATAGCAATTTTGTCTATGAGCCCCAATGCTTTGACACCCCATTTCCTTGTTCTCCTATACAGCAGTGATGTGTAGATAATAAAAGGCCAAAAGTGATGAGCAGACCTTGAGTGGCTTCTGTAGATATCTTCCTTTGGGTATCCGCTGACCTATATAACTACCTGCTAACAGTTTTTTCTCGACAAAATGCCTCTAGTTCATCTGATTATCACTTTTGTATATATTCGTATCTTCTATTCTTTTCACATGTATACTTGTGACCATAATCGCTATTGGTGCTTATGGCGGGCATTGCTTTCCTTCTGGGTAAACTCTTTGATCTGTAATGATGACTTTGCCTTGTTGATTAACTGCAACACACGATCAACCTCTGGGCACCCGGATCTACCTCCATATCGTTCCTCTAGTAACTTGTCTTTGGCGATTTATTTTAAGCATTGCTAGAAAATGATCAAGCTGTAACATTGATAAATGAAATTATTTTTCAAATGAGAAAATCAGTCCCTGAAGAGTTTACAATAAATGGGATACTAAGACCAGGCCAAGCTGTGAGTAGTGGTGATGGCACTTATTA
Organism: Magnusiomyces tetraspermus; assembly: GCA_030578715.1. Taxonomy (NCBI): domain Eukaryota; kingdom Fungi; phylum Ascomycota; class Dipodascomycetes; order Dipodascales; family Dipodascaceae; genus Magnusiomyces; species Magnusiomyces tetraspermus. Next base: position 30,278 of record JAKTYL010000190.1, read on the forward strand.
ATGGAATCTCTGCATCCATAAGGAATAAACTGAGATTCATCAAGGATAGTCGGTTTCCAATATACTTGTGGTTCTAGATATCTGTGAGTTAGTCTGCAAGTTAGCTACAACTGTCTTGTTTTTTTTTTCCAACGGAAGAAAGTCGGTAATTGAAAATAAGATACTGTATGGAATGGCCCAAACAAACATGGTGAGAAGTAGATGAATATGATATAGGTAAAACAAAACCCGTTAACTAAAGGGCAAGATAGTGTTTAACATAAATTCGAGAAAGGCCAAAGCATGTTGAGCATTACAATATTAATATATATCCAATTGAGAAACACAATCCTGTTTTACATGATTTTCTTAAGGTCGCAGGATAAATCTTAGATTATTTACAAGCTATGTTGAAAAAACGGCCCAATAAATTGATAAATAGAACATCACAGAATTACTTCTTGTAGCTGAAAATACATGGCCAAAACCAAAATGAACCATTATTTTGACACAAAATCACAA
>JAKTYL010000191.1:0-18945 GCA_030578715.1 Magnusiomyces tetraspermus
AAAAAAAAAAAAAAAAAAAAAAAAGCCAGTGGTGTTAATAAAATATTGTGATCCGGCACTTGGTTTTCAGGTTTGAATTTCAACTCCAGTTTGTCCTATAGCAAGTTTTTGTAAATTTTCTTGATTCATACTTCATTGCTAGTATCACTGTATGCGAACCTAAGCTTTTGTCACAAATGTCAAACAGAGGATGACATGTCACAGCTTTCTCGTCTCTCACCAATAGAATGCAATCTCCCATTTTCAATAGCCCACATTAATACCAATGATAAGGTGCTGTTGGAACTAAACTGTGAAACTGACATCAACCTGAAAGTTCAAAGGAACGCTTTGGGCTTGTTGCGGAACTTTAACATACACCTATTTTCAATCAACGAAATCTGTATTTCCAACTTTGATACCAAGCATATTCTAACATAGCAAACAATGCAATGTTACAATTAAGGCACTATTCAAGCAGTTATTAGAATTTCTCTGAAATATAGAGTTTAATCTCTCAAACTTCCTTGTATAAGCTGAATGCCGGTAAATCTATGTTTCCAAATCAATAAAGGGTTAATTTCCATCACATGTATTGATATACTGATACTTAGCTGTTGTAGTTATCCTTGTGAAGAGCATGCTCGTTGAGCTTATCCGCCATGAACGAGCAAACACTTGGTGCCGTCCCAATCCTGTAGATGTTGAATTTTCATTTCAACTCAATAAACTATAATAAAAATTTGCCTCTGATGTCAAAGCTGTCTGGTTTGACATATAAAATCTTGAAACGGCGTAGTATTTTTGTGCATTTACGTGTCATCTTGTCGCGACAATTTTCTCATGGGCGCTCGACAGCATGTAATTTAGTATTTAACGCTGCCTACCAATTAATCCTAGTTTAAGGCTTTTTTTTGCTCATTTTTATCTAACGTCGACCGTTGTTGTATTTGTTTTCACCTGTATGCATAGACTTTTTTGTTTTTTTTTCGTTCAAACATTTACAACAATATACTACACATCTTTGAGATATACCCAATTGCGTTCTTTTCCAAGTAGTCATCTCTTGCTTGTATGGGATTGTCTACAACTTTGATAACCAAATGGTAGGTGTTATTATTATTATTATTATTATTTATTTATTTTTTTGCTATAGTTTTCTTTCTTCCTCTTTTCTTTTTTTCCATCTTTTTTGCAACGAATGAGGAAGAACTGTTGCTTTTTGGTTATAATCATGATTCTCGTTGTGATTATGTTATTTTCATAGGCGTTATTATTCCTGTTTACATTGTTTATTTTCTTGAACTAATAAAACTATCGAAAGTAAGAAAATGAAAGCAGGACTTAGCTGCCAAGATGCATGACTTGAATCAACAAGTGTTTCTTTTCGTGAATTAATCATCTTAAATAAGTTTAGTTTCGTTTAGTTTTCTCTTGTCATGTCTCAATCGGAGTCAGCGCTTACACGGGTTATGTGAATAATCAAAACCCAAGCTAGTTAGAGCAAGATTAAAAACAGGAGCAATGAGTTGGAATAAATTTATATGAGCTTCAAGAGATCAAGTGAATAGGTGTGTGTGTTTTTTGTTTTGTTCCTATGGCACTCACGTTCATTTTCGACGTTTAAGAGTGTATCACTAAGCTCTAATAGAGCAGATACTACTGCAACAACTGATAGGACTATCTGCGCTGCTTCACTGCCTTTCTTTGTCTTTTCTAGGAAATTTGGCATCTGTCATTTAAGCTATCCGAGGTCTGAAAGATCTCACAGATACCATACCAATCAGCCAAGTTTTTTGATATTTAAAAAACAAGAGGGATGCAATAATAACGGCTGATTAGTGTCCTTTTTCATATGGTTTTTTTTTTTTTTTTTTTTTTTTTTTTGAAAACTCGTTTTGCAAAGGCTTTGGGCAACTAATAAACTTTTTAATACTTGAGTAATGGTCGTAGTTTGCTTAATATTATTCGCTACTTTGAGACATCTTGGAATATCCGAGTCTTTTAAGTAGAGCACCATATACATTGACATACGTAGCCAATTTGCTGATACATCGCCAAGTACACTTTATTTATCTAAACAATCTAGTTACGGCATTGAAGATACAAAATTAAGTTTAGTACTAGTTCTTTGTATTTTATAATTATTGGTGCCTATTTGCAAGTCTGAGATGAAATAAAGCATCAAGCAAACCATGAGCTAAATAATTCTAGGGTGAACAAATGCAAATAACAAAAGAATTGTGAAAATGTACCCAAATTCCTACATCCAAAGATACAAAATAACAATAATAATAATAATAATGAAAAAAAAAAAAAAAAAAAAAAAAAAAAAAAAAAAAAAAAAAAAAAAAAAAAAAAAAAAAAAAAAAAAAAAAAAAAAAAAAAAAAAAAAAAAAAAAAAAAAAAAAAAAAAAAAAAAAAAAAAAAAAAGTGGTTTGCAAAAGATATTGAATTGGCCAATAGGCAGCACCCAGCAATTCTACGAAACAGGTAATTGTAGAATAGAGATAGTAAAATTCGAGCGTCCCGAGTTATTTTGCAATAAGAATGAATGAAAACCCATTTACAAGTTTAAAACAATAATAAGACGTTGGCTTGAGTCCAAGGTACCCAACCTCAATGAACGCTTTGTCGTCGGGATAATTTTTTTTTTTATTATTTGTTATTCGAAATTAAACTACAGTTGAACGGGAAAAATACCGTTCAATTTTTCATAATTAACTTTTTATTTTTTTTTATTTTTTGGAGCAAGCTAGGTTTCGAAATGTTTTGAGTGTCAAACAAAAAATCCAAGATTAGCTTGCTTTCAAAGGCTCAAACAGATTGGTTAACTGTTTTACAAATCGGAAGTGCATTTCTGGAAAGTTATATTCATTAGAGCAAGTTGATTCCACGTGACTAAAACATTTTGTTTAAACGGCTCCCATATAATTTCAGTTTTAACCCTAGTTAAAAGTGGGAAATAATTCCGAACAAGTTAAACTCTCGCAAAAGCTTAAGTTGATGAGGCAGGAGACGATCGTATCGGTTGCATCTTATTTGAGACGGAGCATGTGTTGAAAAGCCAGGAAATACCGCTAACATGTTTACATTTGGTGTAGTGTAGAAATTGTGTAACACATTCTATGACAAGTAAAGTCATATATCCAGTAGGTAGCCACGTCTATAAATAATAAAATAAAATAAATGAAAAATAAAATTCCGAACAAAGAGCAGCCCCAGGTGGTCAGGTTTGTTCTAACAACTGGCTGAATCCAGCCGCTCTCCCAGCGGACTGGAGCTCGATTCCCCCATATCGGATTTCGTCTACTAGTAAATGTACTGAGTCAAAAGGTGGGCCGTGACGTGTAACGCAGCTCGGGCCAGGACTCGGAAAAAGCTTAAAGTCAGTTAGGGTATCGATCAAATCGGTCTTCACCCCCACCAGCAACTGAACAAAGCATGGTGAGAGTCCATACCAACAAAAAACAAGCAGCGACAGGTAGGTGCACCTGCCACAACCAAGACCGTGGTCATCTCGTGCTACTCAGTATTTCTATAGTACAGCCGCTTAGCTGAATAGTTCTAGATGTTTAAAATGATCGTGCTTGTTTTGTTTGGAGCGACCAAGTTCTTACAGTAAAGTAAATATAAAATGTGCTAAGAATATACAGGCATTGATAGGTCACAGTTATTAGTTATGACATTATAACCCCATGGAATGGGCCACTGGGTATTCACGCCAGTAGAGTCTTCTGGTGCTATATACCCAAGCTGACCAGTTACATGGGCTTTTCAGTGGTGAGTGATAAGCCATTCTGAGTAAGGACCGACTAATCAGAGACAAGGTGATAAATCCTGCTAAACCTCCATTTACTCTGGACTGAACATGCAACGTATATCTTCAAACACACACACACACAAACAATAGAGCACTGAAAAAGTGATCGCTACCCTATATCCCAAGGATAAAGAGGTGGTTTACGCTATTATTCCCTACTACCATTAATTTCCTCAGGCCATTTGTATTTCCATAAGAGCTGTCTATTGTCTTTTACTTCACTCGTTCGCCATTCTAAGCTTCTCTTGCAATCGTTAATTGTAGTCTATATCTCACAGCTAACAGTTGATCCACAAATATATATACCTTATAGGTATTGGGACGGCACCATTAAGTAAAATGTAGAGCTTGTTTTAGGAATTGCTTGAGTTGCGAATATTAGACATGTTGTGTTGATCACTGAACTAAGTTGGTTATGGTTATTAAAGTTCACTTGAAGGGGTGTCTACAGAATTATTTTCATCTCGGAAAGTTAAAACTAAAGTAAAACTAAAGTAAAACCAAAACGGCATAGCCATACAAACAACAACAACAACAACCTGATCTATATTAACCGCGTTATCATGAAAAAACAAAAGCCGACCCTTGACCGAACTCATATATTAGCATCAAAAGATATAAAACGAATGGAGCGTAAAGTTTAGTTTGGTTAATTCATTTTCTCACTTGCCCATCCATCAGTTTACCTATTACTGTGTTGCTTTTTGGATTTATTTTTTCTGCATCCCAAGAGGCTAACAAAGACTGAGTATTGACATTAGCATAATTATTTACAATAATAACGATTCTAATAGTGAAGAAATAGATAAATACGAGGAAAGTGTAACCATTTGAAGCTTTGGGTGTTTTTACTTTGTTGCGACACCCCGCACTCTAAGTATAGATATTTTTTCGTATAAGCATTATTTTACTAATTTTATGATTGTAAAAGTCTAGGCGAATGAAACATGAACACCAAGAAGTTTAAAAGTTCTTGTTTCAATTTCAATTTTGGTCAAGTGGGAAAACAAACCATAATGGCTAATATATCGAAACTTTATAATGGTTTCGCTGTTCCTAAGTAAGCTAGCATTAGGGCTCATGCTCGGGCTGATATAGACCCAAGCCAAGAATAGATGTTTTGAAAATGTACAAGTTGATATGTAAAAGGATTGCTGCAACGCCTATGCTATATAGTTATATTACCTTTGAATAAATTGAATTGAATTGAATATTGAAGATTGGGTGGCTGCCGTAAGCAGCCCTAAAGTACTGTGTAACGATTGCCTCTAACGGTAGCCGTAGCGAACCAAACAAGTAGTGATTAATATAGATTTGAGTAACAAAAGTTAATGTAAATCTGGTAGATCAACTTGTAGAGACAGCAGTTGACCACGAAAGCTTAAATCAATGGAACTCAATTAATAAGTGGACAACAAAGTAACATATACGTAGTAAAAATATAGTTTGCTGTCCGTAATCCTTAATCCCAGAAAAAGGAAAAAGGAAAAGAACAAAATGACACAAACACAGTCAGAAACAAAATCATGTGGTGGTGGTTGACCAATTTAACCACATGTTTACAAATTGACAGTTGACTGAGGTGCAGAAACCATCAATTCCAACACGTATCGTTATTAATCTTGCTGGGAAATCGTTTTTAAGGATATGGCCATTAGATATAGCCGAATTCTTGAAATTGAGTACTTCCACTAGAGTCGTAGCGGATAGTGACAGGTGACAACAACAGATACTCCAATGCTAGTGATTATTTTCGACAAAAAATCGAAAACAAACTTTTCTGGTTTTTATTATTATTATTATTATTTCTTTCAAATTTGCCTTACGTCTATACCAGTTGCAAGTATCTAATGGGTTGCTGGTAGACAGACAATTTGATAAAAATGAAAACAAACAGGTTTACTCGGTTCTCTATAGTTGCGAATTGAGTTGTGCACTAAGCTTATGGGGGAGAGCAAAACGCAAGAGAATCTACTTCCAGAGGTGCTAGTCAGTAGTCTTGTATTTTAGTTGATATTCAGTCTAACTCGAATTCACCGAGATTTAACCAAGATCTGAAGCAGAACATTTTTCAATTCTTAACTCGTGGTTTGGTTACTTGGGCTTTTAAAAAAACAAAGCGATCGAGACCAAAAAAAAAAAGAACCAGCAGCCAGAGCATTTCGACTGTCAATATTATAATTTCAAACGTTATTAAAGTCTACATGATATGATCACAACATGTTTGAACTCCTGGTCGACGTCAATCATTGACAAGGTTCCAAGAACTCAAATGTTCTCTTGCATTTGTACTTTTTATCAAAAACAATATCTTGCTACAATCGGCTCTAATTCATCTAACCATCACGAGGATAGAAGTTTACAATAATAGTGGTTGTATGATACAATATAACAGAGAAGAAAGAATTTACCTGAAACTTCTAGGTCAACTGCTTATACTCAAATACTCATCAATAATGTTACAAGAAATTATTCCCAAGTTTGAGCAACAACCCCGTTGCTAAGATTAGCTAAAGATGAATTCATCGAGTATTCGACTTTTTCCCCTATAGATTTTCTAAACCAAAGACAATCTAAACCTCATTGCTCGTAGTACAAAGATTACGTAGCCAACTGTTTTTTTTATTTATTTCATGGGCTTCTTAAACTAAATCCTTCAACCATATTTTCGCTAAAGAAGAGTATAATTATTTTTGCGCTTGTTCATAGCTAAAAAGCTCCCACACGGCACTTTCCACAATTTACAATTACCAACCCACAATGAGATTGGCCAATTTAACTTTAGTTTCCTTTGTACACATTTGTTTCTGCAACTTATAATACATGTGTTTGTGTGAGTGTGGATGAACGGCATTTTTTTTTTTTTTTTTTTTTTTGTGGCTGTATTGTATATACGGCTGCACGAAAACAGACCAAAGAGCGCTGAGAGAAATCCTCAAATCAGCGCTAAACTAACCGTACCAAATCAATTGAAGCAAGAAAAACCACAATGAAGCAAACTAAACTAACCGAAAGCTTGTTTGTGAGCCTCAAATGACGGAAAGCACGCATTTTTGTGGCTTTTTAATGCGTGCAACGCAAGGTACAACCACAAACTGTCACGTGCACAGCACTGAGAAAGGAAAAACACAAGCCAAACAAGGCAAAAATAAAAGCATACACACAGCGATAAATCAATAAATAATTCTGGTGGTTTGGTATGTGGCAACAAATGAAACAACGAATTGAGGATTATTTAGCGGTTCTTGTTTACTAATTTAGACAATTAAATTTAGACCAATTAGAAACGCAGATTTACATTTATGTGTACGACTTGAAATTAATTTCAGTGTTTTACCATACTCTATAACTTTGAATTATTATGATGGGAAATAAATTAGCTAGTTAAAGGATTTTTTGCTGGCGTTTTTTGTTAGGGATTGTTGAAGGTTAATTTGAAAATTATTTTGTCTGTAGATTAGGTGAGATAAAAAGAACAATGCAAATCTACCAAAGAAACACCTTAGCAATATCAGTTTAAGCAGTTGCTGATATTCCAACAAAAAATGCTTTAATGGAAGCAAACAAGACAGAAAGGGAATTTATAGGCGTTCTGCACGAGACTATTCTGTCTATTTATTCGTTTTTCTTGCGCAACCTTGGAGATTTCTCTTGGTTCTTGACATTATTTTTTTGTTGACTTTAAACTCGCTGTCGTCATTGATCATCATTTATACCAAAATAAAGAAGAGACATATGAGTACTCATGACCGTTTTGAATGCCATCTAATTTTGCTAAAGCACAAAAGCCAAATGGGCCTAATTTTTTGTGACTGAAACTCAATTCCCATTCAAACACTAAAACTGTTCTGCCCTGTTGATCTTTACCAAGCTTATTATTATTTTTTTTTAAAGTTTTTGGCAATTTAAGTTTTTCAAGCATGGTGTTCCAAAAAAAATAACAAAAAACTGCTTGTTTTGACGTTGATCGTTGAGCTCTGATCACTGGTGTAGGTACCTTCAAAGCACAGATCCCCTTGATCGTCACTCGTTATTTTTTATTTTTATTTTTTTTGACAATAGATATTATTAGTTACAAGCATTGAGCTCCAACTTTAGATTTTACTTCCACAAAGATTGAGTCCTGGCCCATCTCTAATACAAGAAAAACGCAATAATAAATGAAACGCCTGTTGAAGTTTATACATCATTTCGACTAGTCAACGCTTTCATGGAGCTGCCGTTCAAAAAATCAAGGCCACCCGGCACTTTTAAGATGGGGGTGTAATATGCGTTACTGTTAATCTGTTTCCCTTGTGTGTGCCTAGTCTATTGTCGTGCACCATGTTCTAGTGTGCTAATATAACGCTTTAGGGTTGAAGATGTATGAGTTTATATGTGTTTTTCCTTTTTTTTCTCCTCTGAGTTACAGTCTCTCGATGTGCACATTTTTCTGTGTGAAGCCTTGCTATGCAGCCCGCTTTTTTTTTTTTTTTTTTTCTTTTGGCGAGAACTTGTCCCTTTTTTGTACAATGACATCTTTGTTTTTCTGTCATATCTTTTTTTCTCTGTTTTTAATATGAAAGCCATTGTCTCTTTGGTACGATTACAAAGAAAAAGAAAGTAATTTTATGTAGTTTGACGATTTAATAATAACAGAAAAAGAACAGAGTTAAAAAAAAGATTTTGTTTTTTTTTCTCAAGACTGAAAAATAGATGTGAAAGGTAGATTCCACATGATTCACAAAATACAAATACCAAAGCTCCAAATGGATTCAACAACCTTTTGAAGATTTTGATCCTCTTCTGTTCCAAGAGTCTGCGTGTTTTGAGGTAGACAACCACTTTGCGAACAACACAGTATGATTTTACTTGATTCCGAAAGTGTTGTATAAACACGTAGTTTTACACGATTAACCACTAGTTTAAGCACCCTAACCAGTTGGTTGCTATTGTTCTATGAGTACGTTAACGAAACGTCAAAGAAGGTAGTCCAGTCTTTTCATTGTACTTTTTTTTTTTTTTTTTTTTTTTTTTTTTTTTTTTTTTTTTTTTTTTTTTTTTTTTTTTTTTTTTTTTTTGAGACATTCTTCACTTTTTCAACAAACAAAAAAAACCTCTAGAAACAGATAATCGGAAGATGACAAGCTCGTAGCGTCAACAAACTTGGAAACATTGAGACCGACTGGCTCTTCAAGCCGCCAAAAAAAAAAAAAAAAACAGCCAATAACATAACCAACTTCTCCGTTAGATTTTCTGGGCCAATTAACAATAGCTGCTGTTTTCGTCTTTGGCAGAGATAAAGGCCAAAATCTCGGTCTAAATCGTACAAGACATACTTGACTGTTTGCCCACGTTTTCCACAGTCTTGACGCACATTAACAGCACTCGGTCTGCCTTTGTGTAATTTTTATTTTTATTTTTTATTTTTTTGTTTGTTTTCGTAGGCAGCGAGACAAAAAAAAAAAAAAATACAAAAATAAAGCAGAGCCTTGTCGCTACAGTATGAGAATAACACCAACCACCAGTACGCATTCTTATAATTCACGATAAGAAGTTAAGGAGTTTGAAACTAACCCAGAAAAATGAAAAATCATCCAACTGAAAACCCAAAATTTTTTGTCTTTATGACTGGGCCTCAATTGTTTTAACATCTTCAACGATATATCGCGGCGTTGGAGTTGCTGCCACTCGTTTTCCACTTCCAGCTAGAGCTTTGGTGGAGGAACTGTTTAGCGATACGCTTCGAGATTGGTGTTGCACAGCTTTTTTCAGCCAATACTTGTTTGGCTTTGCGAATATTATTAACAAATCATGGCAGGCATTCCAAAAAAAAAACCGCTTATGAATAATTCCATATTTCAATATCATATTTAATATCACATTTAATATCTCGTTTAATATATCGTTTAATATTTTCTATTAGCCTAATTCATGTTTTCGATTCAGTTTATTTATCTGTTGGCATACTATTCGTATTTGGCTTCAAGCTTGAAACCATCCCACCATAATAGGCAGGGTGCTTTTTTGCTAGTTTGCAACATGTTATTGTCCTTTCCAGACACTGTTTTATTTCCTCTGACATATCAACAAGATGTAACCATTCTTGCATTTCTTTTCATTTCAGGCGAGAAAAAAGGATCCCAGCTTTTTTTTTCTTTTTCAGTGTTTAGCGTATTGGAATCCAGCAAACGACACCATCACACACTGGGCCCGTTTTACATTGAAATAGGCTAAAAGCTGTCGGCACGGTTTGACGCCCTTCAACAATGTTCGGGGCAAGTGCAACTCAACGCTCACGTGAAAATCACCTCGACACACTCAAACAGATCAAAAACGCATGTCTTTTTTTTATTTTTTTATTTATTTTGTCTTTGCAACTTCTTCCCTCCTGGCTTGGGTCAAATCCTTAAATCATGAACCTAAAGGGCTGGTCTAGACAAGCCTTATCAAGCACCACTTATTTTTTGAAAGCCCAATGAAACAATCCAAAAAACACGAAGAACGTTCTAATGAGCAAAGGAAACGAGACACGTATATTTCAGTCTTACATTGCTTGTAACAAGTGAAAAAAAAAAAAAAAAAAAAAACAGCAGGCTTCGAATCGGATCTTGACTGGTTTTTTGCTTTTTTTTTTTTTTTTTCCCAAGTGACAAATGGCTGGGTTTGCTTTTCACACGCACATTCTCGTATACAATCCTCTTTAAATTGGCAGCAGAGAGTTGATGCTTGCAAACTGCTGTTCCCGTCGTTGGCATTTCTTTCTTTGGCGGCGTATCCAACCAAAGTCGTTCCTAGTTTTTCAGGCAGAATCAATGCGTAGGACACTAAAACCTTTTTTTTTTTTTTCTCTCTATCGACAGCCCTCAGCAGCGTAGCTCAAGCACTGCCTGACCCTTATTCTACATACACACAAGGACCACCAGCCTCGAGCGCGAGGAAGAGAGAGAGAGCCACCCCTTTGTTACCCGGCCACCAAACAAGCCCTCAACTATCTTGGACACTAGACACCATCTCCGGCCGCAATGCAGTCAATGCGCTTTGACCTTGGTTGTGGCACTTTCACGGCTATATTGCGTTTCGCTCCGTGGTGTCTGTTCCGCGAGTGTAGTACCTATAAGTGGCGCTTATGGCTATTTTCTTGCTTACTTCAGTCGCTTCGCCATTCATGCCTATCTTCCTCGTAGTCGTTGTGGTATTCCATAGTATGTCTAAGCGTTATGCCTCTCTTTCTCTCTCTATACCACACTCCTATGATAATTGTCCTGGTAGTTACACGTAAACTAGCTTCCTGAATGAGACTGGTTAAGTATGTAAAGTAAAAATAAAAAAAACTTACACATGCGCACACTAAAAATCACTTTTACATCCGACAGCTTGTCTGGGGGGAGCGAACTATTGTGAACTACCGGTGTAATTTTTATAGTCAGGTTTTACACACACAAACCCCACACAGCACGAGGCTGAACCTGTATTTGATGGGCATTGACGCTGCAGTAATTACATACAGCTACCCATATGTTGGTAAAACGTGGCCGTGGCTAAGATCAAGAGAATCGGAATTTCTGGCAAACGCTAGTTGTAAAGTAGAGCGTGCTTTAATTGGTTAGTTACACGAGCTGCTTCTGCAAAAAAAAAAAGAAAAAAAAGAAAAAAAAAAAAGTTCTGGTGCTGGCTTGGTTGGTTTTGCAAAATAAACATGAATGTTCACAATTTAATCCATGGCAAGTTTAAACCAACTCATTTACCAACCCACAGTGTTGGCGAGGACAAGTCTGGCTGTTTCTCGAGGCCTCAGGCAAAAAAAAGCGCCATTGTGTTGATATGTTGCGTATTAGGACTGTTCTATTAAACGCGACTTTTTACTCTGAGGGGCCAATACCAAAAAACAAAAACAAAAACAAAAAAAAAAAAAAAAAAAAACATAAAAACCTGACAATTAGCCGTTTGTCTTGGAGCTTTGAACATACCCACTCTTTCTGACAAAGTAAATAGTAATCGGCCAATCATTCTTTGGGAGCGACGAGTGTATTGATCGTATACCGCACTGAGGTATCTGGAAACAGGATTGGCATGAGCGCGCGAGCAGGTTTTCACAAGCCGGGTACGTTTTGTCGTATGCTTCGTTAGCTAAGCAAGGTGCTAGGCATCCGTAGTGCAAGCACGAGACCGAGAGCTACAAAAAGAAAAAAAAAAAAAAAAAAAAAAAAACTAGGAGAGGAGAATACTGAATGGAGATGTGCTCAGTGCTAAATGATGGCCGATCTAGCGATGGGTGCTGAGTAACAAGCAACGCTCAGAGACATTTCAAAACACCTCCAATTACCGGGACTGGTCTTGCTCGGCTCCGAGACAATCCATGTTGGAGTTCTGGGCCCGCAAAAATCTGAGGCAAACCAGGTGTGAGTTGTGACGCTTAGTACCCAGATTGGTGACCAGCATCCCTCACGCTTTTACCCTTCTAGTTATCTCTATTGTTTACTGCTATAAATCACTAAAGTGTTGAACCTATTTATATTTTCAGTCTACCACCTTAAAATTAACGTTTATTTTATTCAAATAACATCGTTAGCAAAATCCAGTTTTCGATCTCAATGTTTGAAGTTGTTGTTTTTCCCAAAAAAAAAAAATTACAAAAAACGTCCGATACCGTTTGTTGTTATTTGTCGACAAAATAAAAGCAATCAATTATGAAGCGGTTTTACAGTTGGTATTGCACGATTCGAAAAAAATGCTATAGATTGCAAAATGAGGCTCGCAAATGCACCACATTTCTGTATAGTGAAAAATTAAACAAAGTACTGAACCCAAAAAAAATAAAAATAAAATAAAATAAAAAAACATTCCCCATCTCTATTGTTTTTACGCCAGCCGTATTGCCAATGAGAGAGACGATACGACATGATAAGCATCGTGAATAGTATAATGGCCCAGGAATATCAAGAAACTACAACTGATCCATTAGGTCCCGTCTATGATTTGTCCACAATAGGTTTGGACAGCTCTTCAACCACCCCGGCTTTCATTACACCCCCATTATAATCCAATCCCAGGTTTTTATAGCCAATTTCTATTAATTCAATGGTGTACCTATATACATCTTTCACACACACACCTCCAACGATTTGTTTTTGTATAAAACATCGACTTTTTCCGTCCTTGATGTCGTTTTTCTTTCTTTCTCTCTCTTTCCTCATCAAACCACCATTTTCTTGTTATTCAATACTCTATTGAACTTCTTTACTTTCAAAACTTGCTTTTTTCTCAATAGCACAAATGAACCACTTCTACTACTCTCCCCACAGCTACACCCAATACTCCAATGGCCAACCCATGGGGGCTTCACCTGGGAATATGGCCCCGTCTCCCTACATTGATAACCAACTCTTGAACGCTGCTTCCACTCCTGCCCCTTTTGGATCCCCATCTTTCACTACCTCTGCTACTCCTCTTCCGTTTGAATCCCCAGCCTACTCTGGCCCTGATACTCCTGGCCCGTTTAGCCCGCCTTCTTATTCCGCGTCTAGACACTCTTCCGTTTCTTCCTCCGACTCTTCTCTTTGCTACTCTCCAAACCCTGCCCTCAACCTCGCCATGATCTCTGCTGGAGCCACTGCTGGACACCAGCAGATGCAACTTCCTACTGTTCCTTCTGGCATCGTGGCTCCTGCTATTCTCGCTGCTACCGCTCCTCCCACTCCTCCTTCTTCCAGCAACACTCCTCTTTGCAAGCCTGATCTCAGTACTTCTTCTGTTAACAGGGCCCAATTTAGCACTCCTCCTGCTAGTGTTCACCGTGACGAGAATGGAATTGACTGGATCACCTTTTACTACTCCAAGGACAGGCTTCTCAAGCAGCACACCATCCGTTGCGACATTGAATCCATCGACATCAACATGTTTACTGACGAGTTCAAGAAGCTAAACTGCATTTACCCCCGGGCTTGTGTTCCTCGCGAAGAGTACAAAGGTACTCGCCAGAAGTACGAGACTGAATGCAACTGCATTGGCTGGTGCCTGGCGTACATCAACCCTAGCATCAGACAGCAGAGAGGACTCATTCAGCGATCTGTGGATAGCTGGAGAAACACCAACGCCAATCCTTCTTTGAGATCCCGCCGTGTACGACGCATGCACCGAAAGGCCGAGAAGCTCAGACGTGCCAGTCTGGCTGCTGCCACCACCACCACCACCGCTATTCCTCAACACCAGCAAATGTCTATTATTGCAACCTCGCCCAGCTATGTTCTTCCTACCCAAGGCATGGCTCACCACGCCTACCAGTCGTGTGCTACAGATGCCAAGAAGCAGCGCTCTTCTGTTCCTCCTGGAGTCCACCCCAGTGAGATCTCCATGGACAACAGTATCAACGCTGGGTTTGGTCCCGTTTCATTTCCGGTCGCCAGCCCGCTTCCTATTCCTAACGTTGCCTACAGCGTTCCATATGTGAGCCCTTACTACCAGCCCCAGCCTCAGCCTGAAGTCAGACAAGCATTGCCCAGTTTGGCTTACTACAACCTTGATAACGTTAACAACAACAGATCTTGAATGGTCTTTTTTTTGAACATTTTTATTTATATTTATAATCAAGTAACACTTTTTATTTATTGATATTTGCCGAAAACACTATTTATATATATATTTACTATTTATTTATTTTTTTTGAATTTTCTTGTTATATACATTTAATATCCGCAATACATGGTTTTTTTTACTTTTTCTAAACGATATTTCAGTTTATTAATCTTTGATGATTAAGTCAAGTGTATTCAATCCAAACATCTTGAGATCAGTTATTTTAAAACTAGGCACAATCACTACATATTTTGAGATAACTGGCCTAAAAGAAGCATAAATTGTTTTTATTTTATTTTATTTTAGCCAAAACAAAAACATGCAATCCCAAGAAGAGTAACAATAACAGTAGAAAAGAAGAAGAGGAGGAGGAGGAGGAGCAGTTTGGAACCCCACTGGAGAATAGTTGAAACTATATAAAATCATTCTTGCTGATCCTGTTGGTTTTAATTTTACTAATGAATCTGAGATGTAAAGATCGAGCACTAAAGTCTGTACTAAAATCTACAATAACGTCTTGTACCAACCAAAGCTCTCAAGGAAGGAGAGGGCTTCAGGCTTGTTTGTAGATGGGTTTCTTGAGATTGAAGTAGTAAAAAAAAAAAAAAAATTAAAAAAAAAAAAAAAAAAAAAAAAAAGTATACAACTAATTCTCAATTGTTCAATCATGATATATAAATACCAGAGTATAAAAACAAAACAAATCTGAAATTCGCAGATACCCGTGGCTCTCTTTTTCATTGCTTGTAGCCATTCAATCCTGCCCAAACACACAAAGAAGTATATATATATATATATATATATGGTTTTTTTAATTAATTTTAATTTCTTTATTTCTTCAACCGTTTGGACATAGTCATGAGCAGACAGGACATGGCTGGATGCCTGTCTCCCATTTTATTTTTTTCCCCCATTCATCTTCCCAAACCTTCTCCAGGCAACGTTTTTTTCTTCCAACCAAGCTGAGAGACACACACGACCACTCTTTTACTCATTCCAGGGTTTTCCCTCCAACATGTCATATTATCCGATATTAATTCACAAGTATTTCCTCGTCTGTTTTTTTTTTTTTTTTTTTTTTTTTTTTGACTCCAGGACACGCTTCGAAACAGCCCCGCGAGACACCAAGTTTTTCAAACTCCCAGCCATCCAAAAATATCTTTTTTTTTTGTGACAAGCAGGTTTTTGGTGAAACTTGCTCACTGCGCGTGGGATCATCACTGCGTATATGGGTTCAAAGTGTGTAGAATGTGTACTGGATGATTCTGTCTGGCTGTTTGAGGTTGTTGAATTATTGGTGTTATTATGGTTATTATATTATTATATTATTATATCATAATTATTATAATTATTTTAATTATCACATTTATTACACCTATCACACCCATCACCCATCATTTATTACAATTCCTACCGTTTATTTTTACTCACTTGCTCTATTCTCAAGTTTATTTTTCACGTCTATTGCCTTATCCTCAATACGACCATCGCCCCTACTGCCTTTATTGCGTCCATCATGTGTGCCTCCTAGTTTTTACCTGTCGGCCATAATACACCTCTCCTGGACTGGCAAAAAAAAAAAAAAAAAAAAAAAAAAAAAAAAAAAGTCAGCTCATTTGCACATATATTCCTGGAGAGAAAGAGAGCCCTCGTTGCCACAAGGCTACCCAGTAGGCATGATTCGCACTAGTGAGCCTGGAATGGCTGGTGCCGTCAGCAAAAAACAAGTCTGTGTGACCATGCCCATGTTTTGAGTAGTTGCAACGTTCATCCACCCATCATAGCTCAACTATCTCCCATTACTATCAAAACTATATCCATCGACTGGGCCAAAAAAGGAAACAAAAACCGTAGGAAGGACATTCTGTGTTACCGACACTCTCTCGCATGTGAAGACCTCCTCCTCCTCCTCACAATGTGTCACAGTTATCGGCCAAAAACGAGGTGCTTTTTCGGGCTGTCAAACCTTTTGACGTGTCAACAGATACAACGTGTATATTTAGCTATCTCAATAGTTCTTAAGCTATAATGTGACCTCATCATCGTCGTCATCTAACCGTCAAATTACTCCATTATTGTTGCTTTTACTGCTTAGTGCGATATATAAAAGCATTGATAAGTCTCAGTTATTAGTTACGCCCCGAATCCCGTGGAATAAGTAATAGTGGTAGCTAATAC
The DNA here is from genome assembly GCA_030578715.1 of Magnusiomyces tetraspermus. Lineage (NCBI taxonomy): Eukaryota > Fungi > Ascomycota > Dipodascomycetes > Dipodascales > Dipodascaceae > Magnusiomyces > Magnusiomyces tetraspermus. The sequence continues at coordinate 16,535 of JAKTYL010000191.1, forward strand.
CGTCCAGGACTCTGTTGCTTTGCACCGACCAGATACGTTCCATGACTCTACAAGCACAAGCTAGTAAAACCCAGCCCATGCTGAGTAAGGGCTGACTAATTGGAAGGTCGATGAAAAGTTCGCCAAACCTTCCTTATTCCCAGCTGAGCACGCATCGCCAGTATCAATAGCAACACGCTAACACTTGTTCCACAGCGACAGAGGTGGCTGGTGCTATATTACATCCTGCTATAGATAACTCCATAAAAGCGGTCTATTGGCTATTGCCTACTTCGCGCCTTTTTATCGTAGTTCATAGTTGACTGCTAATAGTTCCATGACCTATACCAATACCTTATAGCAGTCGGCATGTTTAAGTGAAAAAATGGAGAAACAATAGAGACTGCCAAAATAATAAGAAAAAACAAAAGGATTTACTTTTAGCTACAGAAAAACTAAAAAGAAGAAAAAACCTCCGATAGCTATATTCCTGTATAAATATATATTGTCTTCATTGTTACCATTATTATTGCATCTACCAGCCAAATGGAAAGATTGATGGCGCCTGTATGGTGATAGTAAAATACAGCCTGTGACTGTGCAAAGCAAAGCCGTGAGAAAAGCAGCGTCCATTTTGCTATTCTTTTTCTTCTCGTTAAAAACCAACCTTCTGTCCATTTCGACGTTGGGCAACACAGGCTTTGCACCATTGGGATACCTAAAAGAACTGTAGGTTCAAAAAAAAAAAAAAAAAAAAAAAAAAAAACAAGCGTTCCGGCCAGAGAGTCCATGGAGCAAGGACTTTGCGCGTGTTGACACAGCAGTCTACATTGTCTAAACACAAACCTAAGCTTGCACCAGATGTATCATGTAGCATTGCACCAACCTTTCGAAAAACAAGGCAGGTAGAGAGGGAAAAAGAGAAGTTGCTTGTGATGTTTTTGTGAGTTTCTAACCAGATAGATTGACCATTTCTATCACACATACACTCAGACACTACGTCCAACTGGAACCCCAGTACCACCAATTATCGTATATTATTCCTTGATGCGTTATCTATTGCGTATTTTATTTGCTGATGGAGATATTTTCTTTTTCCATTAAGGTTTTCGCCAGTAACACACAATCGACACACACACACACACACACACACACACTTACTTTTTGAGGATTCTAGTAAACCATTTACGATTCTGTGTGTGTGTGTGTATACATGAAGAAACACTGCACATACCCATATGCATTTGTGTGTGTGTGTGGTTGTTTGTAATATGCTCTCTGCAAAAGTATCGATTTGTATTTCAACAATAAAAATAAAACTATACTTTCATTTTTTCGCCTTGTAGTGTATAAAGGGAATACTACTGATACCAGGAATCCATATATATATACACATATTATGAACTGGTTTGAAGAAATCGCACAGAATAGTGCTGGTGAGGCTGGCATATTTACAGCATTATTTGTTTAATAGCTGCGTTTCTCCTGTTACTCTCGACGTTTTGCTTTTTTTTTTTTTTTTTTTTTTTTTTTGAATCGGGCCAATCCTTTTCATAATAACTGATCAGCTACATACTCTGTTCACCGATACTATCCCAATTCCAATTCCAATTCCAATTCCAATTGTTTTTTTTTTTTTTTTTTTTCGTGTACTTGACTACCCCGGAATCAGGGATATATATACAAGTGCGGTTGGAAATGTATGGGTGGTTATAAAGTTGCCATGGGTTGTTTTTGGGGCTCGTTAGCTGTAGGCTAAGCCGAATACTCTTAGAGCTGCGTCAGTTGAGGAAACTATTAAATGCAAAAGAAACTATATGAAATTATATGAAATTATATGGACTTGTGCGAAACTCTAGGAACGACGGCGTAACCAAGTAGTAACCCAGTAGGAATGTTTCGGAAAATAGCCAACAGGGCGTGTGGCTCCAGCTCAATTCCTCTTTTGCTGAGCTCCGTGGCTGTGTGTGAATATACCAAGCTTGTGTATATGTCTTTGCACCACGTGCCAACTCGAACAAGAGCCAAAAGCAGGCAGCTGGGCACAAAACAAAAAGAAAAGTTCCGTATAGAGAGAACCTGGACGTTCTGAACAAGCGGCGGTGTCCCAGGCTCGTAAGCCTCACACGAGTCGATAGAAGACGCAGAGCGCGTCCTACACACACACGCCCCGTACAAAATCTTTTACTGCTGCCCCCGGTGTACAAAAAGGACGCTTTTTTTTTTTTTTTACACACAACAGGCCTCTCCACAAACACAGAAACTATATGAGCACTTTTACACACTTCTCGAGCTGCAAACAGCCACACATACACACACACACTATTGACCGGTTTTAATTTTTATTTATTTTTTATCAGAACTGACGAAACTAGTCCAACCAAAAACGCCGATTGAAGGATTTGATACCAACCGAGTTTCAAGTAAAGCAC
>JAKTYL010000191.1:19045-30191 GCA_030578715.1 Magnusiomyces tetraspermus
TCATTTGTTTCATTTGTTTCATTCTCAAGACTTTCATGATACTATACAGTTTTTGAAACTTATGCTTTTTAGTATTGCTTGTTTTTGCTCATGTTCCACAATTGTCCAAAGTTACGATATAGCTTTTGATGATAAGCTTATACGTGCTGCTCTGCCTGGTTAACTTACTTTGTGTCTAGGGAGTATATATATATATATGTGTGTATAACTTGCTCGCACTCGTACTCATACCAGTACTCCTCTGCTCACCCTTCCATCTACGCATACGCACCCTAGCTGGATATTCCTTTTTTTTTTTTTTTTTGAGTGTTTGTAATGTTTTAATTCTAGTAGTATTTTTTTTTTCTTTTGATCAGTATATGGTCAAAACAATCGGAGTATAGGATTTCGTTTGTGTTTCAACTAGACTGAAATGAAAAAAATAGCCTACGGTTTTATGCCCTCCTTCTTTTCTGTTTCATTGCTATATCGTTGATTGCATATTTTTCCTTGTAAACTCTCATGTTTGTACATAATTTGTTGTATATTGTTTACAAGTAGCACATATAAAGCCAAAACAGCACAGTCAGAAGTTGATTACCTACTCTCGCTTTCAAAGAATATAGTCTTTTTGTCGTTAGTATTATACGAACCAACACATTTCTCTCCAATTATCATTCATATCCGCTGACTACTGTTGTTATTTGGATATATATATTGGTTTAAACTTAAGCGTGTATGACTGGTGTATGCTTAACGTAATTGATGTACTTAATACACTTGCTGTGTGAGCAGGACGCTTCATGTGTTCAAAAGGCTCAAAGAGTCCGATATTCTCAATAGTTCAAATATGAACCATATAGCCAATATGCTTCATACAGGCAATACTCTCAATAACTTCACTGCGCATTTCTTGTGGTTATTGATATTTCCGCCTTTTTTTTTTGTTTCTTCTGTTTTAGTCGCTGACGCTACAAGTTATTATCGATAGCTAATGTCATCTGTGAGCAAAGCCAACTTATAATTTAAAATAAAAAAATAAAAATAAAAAAGAGATTTAGGCTGACTGACCAACCTAAGCTGAACATTCACACCAAGGTCAAACTCTTTAAATTCATATGCCCCCAAAACCTGATACCCAGTATTTGAATGATATCCTTACACCCAAACTACACCAAAGCTCAAATTACTCATTCGTTTGATATCGCTCGGGGTCTTCAAATACCCAAAAGTCAAAAGCCAAAAGCCAAAGCAAATCACAATGAGATAGGCTCTAACTTCATTATCACAAGCTAAATATATATATAAAAGTAGTCAATAAATCCTGCGTGTTAAAATGGGTAACAATTTTTTAACCGTTTCCATTAAACCATTTTTCACGAGCCTCGGCTTTGGAAAAAGATTTCATTTATGAATAGTAAAGTTTCCCCGCGTCCGCCCTTATTTTTTTTTTTAATTTTTAATTTTTAATTTTTTTTTTTTTTTTTTTTTGATCCTATCCAGCTATCTGGATTGGAAGGTATGAGTTTCTTGATTAAAGCTTATCAGGAAAATGATGTCTCCGTTTGTTTGGACACTGGAGTAAGTAACTAAACCGATGCCAAAATGTTATTTTTGTCGATCAGATATACTATTATTATTTACAATGAACTATCTGCGGTAAGCACCTTGGGTTTCAAGCTTTTGATGGTTTCGTTGTAATATATATATCTGATCGCACAGCAAAGATGAAGCGTGCCTTACTTGATGTACTAGAAAATCAGTCAATTTGTTACCAAGAGGGTGCTTGCCTCGTTTAAAATGAAGCATAAATATAGCTAAACACAAGGTTACCAAACAACGTACTCAGACGCCCGTCGAGCTAAATATACCCGAAAACTAAATGCTGCACTAAACTTACCAAAACTATATATTTTATAGAGATTACCTGATGATGCGTTAGAAAGAAAAAGAAGAAAAAAAGCGTCAAGGTACATGTTATGAATATTGATATCATTAACAACAATAGCAATGACGCTTCACTAATATATAATACCTGTGTCCAAACCCAAGCTCAATTAATAAAAAGGCAAGTTGGACCTCAAGTAGGTTGGATTGCATTTACAATCTTGAAAAGTTGGGCATGGACATTTAATACCTGGCATTCGGGACGTGAGATCGGACTTTAACCAATGAAAACCAAGAGCTTGGATCTAAATACACGAAAAATCAACCCTCTTTTCTAATAATTCATATCCACTAAAGCATGAGTTAAATCTTGATAGATCTTTTGTAAGATAACACAAATATATTCACAAATACATAATTGAATGGATCAAAAAGTATGAATTAAAAAAACAACAAAAAAAAGCAATCGCCTTTAAGACTGCGCTGTCTGGACAATGTTAATTTATTTCAAGTTAAGGAAATGGATGTAAATAAAAGTAAAGTACACACGCCTCTTTGTCTTTGTGTGTTTACAAATATATAAATAATTAAATAAAAAGTAATGAAAGAAAATAAGAAAGAACAAGAAATTAATATATATATATTTCATTTTATTTTTTTTATTTTTTTTCATTGAAAATCGGTTGGTCTTGCTATTAGAATTCTTGCTCATATCAAGACTACTATGGCCATTGAACAACTAAGCGTGACACTGGTCTTTATATTAATTATTTCAAAACATGTTCAATTTTAGGATAGTTGTTGTAAACACAGAAAAACAAGAATCGGTAAATAGATTCCCCTAAAAAGGAAATAATTTGAACTTTCACAAAGAAACAGAGCTACGTGAAAGTGGAGCTTGTTGAAGAAATGAATCTGAAATAAGCTAAGAAAGCAAGTGGTCATTAAATAAGAAAATGTCAAGCAGGACAATGAAGTTTTTATTTAATGGTAGAACTAAACTAAATCTTTGTTATTTATTTATTTTTTTTTAGGACGTCACGCTGTCATTTGCACGATTCTTTTTATTATTTTTATTATTTTACTTGGGCTTTGACCTTTTCGTGTTTACATGTCTGGGAGATGAAGACAACAAGGCTTATCAGCAAGATTTTAGAACATTTACATTGAAAACTTTTCAAGAAACTAACTGGATAAGATACAAGCACTTGATCAATAATCATAATCAAATGAAGGTTTCTTTGCCTGAACGTGCTTTGACACTTTCCTTTATCATGAGATTTTACATCTCAAAGAACAATGTCAAAACTAGGTAAAACTAAAACCTTTACGAAAATAATAAAAATCTCATTCATCCTCTTTATTTCTAGAAAGACAATTGTCTTGAGCTTCTCACACTGAAATCTGCCAGCCGATTATACCAAAATATGCAAATGCAAACATCCCACATGGAGCACTTCAATCTATGCCAAAGTCTTTATAATTGGTATCTGCATACACCCATTTCTAGTTTTTCTAACCAACTTTCCTCTTTTTGCTTTATTGTCTTGCTTGAGTCACAACACTCTTTTCACAACAACTCTCACTAACCATACATGAGTATTTACATTTTTCGACAACCAACAGTAGATCTTCCTGTCCCAATGTGTACCGGAATGAGAACTCCTGACTAAAACGTGATTTGTATTATAAATAATTGCTAATCACTTGCATACCATGCTAGTTAACAAGAGACCAAAAAAAAAATACAAAATATGTTCAATGGGCTACTCGTTTCTTTTTTGTTCATATTTTTTTTTTTTTTTTTTTCAAACAACACCATCTTCAAAATAAAAAAAAAATTATATTTTCTCGTGTATAGATTTCACTTTCAAGACACTCTGAGTGACGTTTTTCTTTTTTTTCTTTTTTCTTTTTCTCTGTGAAATTCTCTTTTTAAGCTTTTTTCTGTCTTGTTTCTTAAATGGACTCTCACGAAACTCTTTCAAGACCTGAGAACCAAGAGCCTACTACAACGGTAGCACATACCTGTGATGAACGGATTCCAATTGAGCAAGAAATCAGTGAAATAGTCTTATCTGGATACCAAAAACAAGAAGCGTTTGAATCAAGTACCGAGCTCAGCCCAGACCTAGGACCCGAATCAGACTCAGACTTGGAGGTCCCGTCCGTGCCGCCAGTGCCCGAAGCATTCCTAGGATCGCCAAGCAGAAGCAGGGTAACTGGACCCGACGACTTGAGATCCGAAACAAGATCACCCCTTAACCCTAGTCTTGCCAGCCCTAACAATAATCATCCTAGTACTAATCCATTACAGCCGCACGTTACAGATTCGCAACACAGCCAAAACGTAAACAAGCCGCGACGGTCTCTTTCAGCAGCCGCAAAACGTCTTTCGCGCAAGTCCATTGGCACCTTGCGACGCTCCATCATGGCATATCGCTCGCAACACCCGTCATCCGGGAACCCGCATTTGAAACTCGTCTGTATCCCGTCTCCAAACGACGACGACGACCCTAACAATACCAAAAATAGTACAAGCAGCACTAATAGCCATCTTCACCACCACCACCACTATAGCAGCCCAGATAACAAGGGAGAATTGGTGCACAAACAAAAAAAATATTCCGACATGTCTTCGAATTTCAGGATTCCGTCCTCTGCCAACAAAGAAACGCAGGAAGAATGTAAAAATGAGCAGCAACGCAAAAATCAAGAGATTAAGCAAGTTGACAACATGTTGGAAATTGAAGAAATACTGCGAAACCTCGTCACGCTTAAATCGTCGAAACGTCCAAAGCCTCAGGCTCCCCTGAAATCACCACCTGGACTCAATCTGTATGAAAAGGGCGAAATAATCGACTTTCAGCACGTTTACTTTTGCGGAAGGCCCGACATTCAAAAGATTTCTGGGTTGGACGACTCGTTTGACGATGACAGCGGAAACTATCGCGTCGTGCCTGGTGACCATATTGCGTACCGCTACGAAATAGTCAGCGTTCTTGGAAAAGGCTCGTTTGGAAAAGTGCTCAAATGTTTTGATCATAAAAATTCAAATCTTGTTGCTGTTAAAGTTGTCGTCAATAAGAAACAGTTTCACCTTCAAGCACTGACCGAGGCCCATCTTTTAAAATCCTTAACGGCGTGGGACCCTGCAAGTAACCACAATCTCATTCAGTACATGTCTCATTTCACGTTCCGTCAACACCTTTGCATTTGTACTGAGTTATTGGGCATCAATCTTTATGAGCTTATTAAACTCAACGGGTTTCAACGACTTCCTATTCCGCTAGTCCGTCATTTCACTCGTCAAATTCTCCAAGGACTGGTGTTTCTTCAGACTAAAGACATTATTCACTGCGACTTGAAGCCTGAAAACATTCTTCTTCAAGACCCTCGCCGTGGAACGATCAAAATCATTGATTTTGGGTCCGCTTGTTTTGATTCTGAAAAGGTATACACATATATTCAGTCTCGCTTCTACAGAGCTCCAGAAGTCATTTTGGGCATGGTCTATAATCTCAAGATTGATATTTGGAGTCTGGGCTGCATCGTTGCCGAGTTAATCACTGGCAAACCCTTGTTTATGGGTGAAAATGAGCAAGAACAAGTTGCGCATTTCATTGACTTGTTGGGTGTTCCTGAAACATCCATGCTTTCTGAATGTTCCAGAAGCAATCTCTTTTTTGATCAAGACGGAAATCCTACTGTATATCAAAATACTGATGGCAGTAATGACAAAAACAATACCAAAACCATCAAATCAGAGCTTGGAACAGACGACAAGGCTTTAATCAACTTTGTTACAGAAACATTAGTTTGGAATCCCAAACAACGAATTGGACCCTGCAGAGCTCATGAACATGAATTCATTACCGGTGTCGCTTCAACACACTCTGCTTCCGAATTCGATCTCGAAAATACAAACCCATCCTCTACTTCATTGTCTGCATTACCTGTCATTGAGCCTGAACCCAATACCCACACATTACCACTATCTTCTTCAGTTTCTTCTTCAAAACTTGAAACTCCTAAACCTTCAACATTCGTGTCACCTCCACCTACCTCCCCACCGACACGTTCAGGCTCTTCTATTCGGCCACTGCCAAGTCTGCCGCCAGCACGCGCAAACCGTCGCGAAAGCTTGGTTAGTCCACTTAAAACTGCTGAAACAAACCCTACCCACATTTCTCGTGGTTCCATCTCTAACCTCAACCAACACTTGCATAATACCAATACCAATACAAACAATACCAATAGTACTAATAATACCAACAACAACAACAATAATAATCATAATATCAGTAATCATAATATCAACCACAGAAGCCGATACTCTACAGATTCTGCATCTTTACAAACACCTTCTTTTTCCACTTCTGGACATGAAAAAAATGGACTCAAAACAAGTGGTGGCCACTCTGAGCTTCCAAAACCTCCTCCTCATCGCACCATGTCCCAAAAATCAATTTCACAAAATGCAACAGGACTCAGTCCACATACCATTTTGGAAAACCCAGCCTCTTCTTCTTCTTTTTCGACAAGTACTAGTGGCTTGACTACTGATGAGTGGCCCAAGATTTTGAGCAGCAGCAGTAGTAGCAACAACATTACTGATAGACGCAACAGGAAAGGATTGGAAAGAGTGGGCTCGCAGAAGGTTGCAGGTCCTAGGGCCGAAAGTGGAACCGGGTCAAGACTTGGAAGTGGGCTTGGACCAATGGCTGAAAACGGGTTTGATCGCGATCGTGAACTGTCTCGTCACAAGTCTGTATCTCAGCGACTGGCTGTACCTAGCGAGTCTCGAAGAGCTATTCCAGTTTCTACATCTTTGAACTCAAACTTAAATATGAGTCTCCAAAGGCTTTCAATCAATTCTGGCCAGCCCGGTACTGGCACTGGCTCAATTGGCCAACACAATAAATCCCAACTCGCTCAAAGTCCTCATCTTTCTCCAGCTTTCCAAGGTTCCCATAGAACTCGACTTTCTCAAGGAAGTTCATTAGGACCAGGAGCTAGTCATGGGTTACAAAGTTATCATCGGTCTACAAACAGTGAACTGCCAACTCTCACGAGAACGACGAGTGTAGGAAAAGAAGCGTTGGTCAGCTCTTCTTCGATATCTTCAATCTCGTCGTTATCGTCATTAGTTTCTGTTTCGCCGACTAAACTTCATCGACCCACTAACTATGGACCTAGTAATTATGGACAGCATGCTAATGGGCACCCCGGTAATGGTTATGGTAACGAGCGACTGGACGAACACGCTTCTGCAAACTTTTCTCGGCCAACTCATAACCTTGGAACTCCTAAACATGGAATGTCTTCACGAAGTAGCAGCATCCAAAGTTTGAGTGCCATGACCCAGAGCTTGCATGAGTTTGAGACCAGCGACTTCAAGGACCATGTTAATGGGACAATCAATGGGAATCACAACAACAGTCCTAACAGTGATAATACCAGACTGAACCATCAACAAAGTACTTCACGACCTTCTTCTTCTTTGTACAAGCCGTTTGTTTCCTCGGTTTCTAATTTACCAAGAAGCTCGTCTAGAAGCTTTACAAAAGGCTCTTCTTTGGGAGGTGGATTTTCTGCTGGATCTACTGCAGGTATGCCGCTAGCGTCGACTCCTGTATCACCAGTATCATCAGCTTCAGCAGGAGCACCTTCTAGACTTTTGTCAAGATCAGTTTCCACTTCTATTTCGTCTTCATTCTACTCAGCAACCAAACCTAGACCCTTGCCTAGTTCTGTTTCCAGTACGTTTATTTCACAACAGGGTCCAGCCTCACAAGTTCAAAGCCATTCTTTGCCTCAACCTCAGCCTCACTTTGGTTCTCAAGCCCATGACGCCTCCACACCCCAGTCCCGTGTCTCCTCTCCTCATACCACACATGCTGGTGCGCCTCAGGCACATGGTGGCGCATCTCAACCTTATACCACGCCTCAAGTTTCTGCTGGAACTGCTACTACTCCGCCCTCTACTTCTCGGGCTCGTGCGTTTTCGTTTCAAAAGTCTGCTTCTTCTTCGTTATCCCAAAACTTTTCTGTTCCTGAAGAAAGTTACACTGCAACTGGGCAAAGAACTGCTAGTGGTACTGAATCTTCTACTAGTAATATCCTTTCAACTGGTACTGGCACTGGCACTGGAATTGCTACAGCTTATGGCTCAATTACAGCTCCAACGACCACAACAACTAAACGTGGAACTTTTGAAAGACGTATTCCGCACTCGGTATCAGCAAGTGGGTCAGGCATCAACGTTGGGTCTTTCCAATATCACCAAAAGTATCAGAACCATCAAGGTTTGCAGCATGGGTATGAGAGTCAACAACAAACAAAATACCAAGATCAGTCTAGATACCTTAACCCAACCAGTGCTTCTCAAGCTAAACAACAACAACCCAAGCAGCAGCAGCATGTCAAACAAGTTTCAGAAATGTTTGAAGGTGACAGCAAAAAGACTACCAAAACTGTTCAATACCACAGACCCAGGTTATCCAGTTTGTCCAGCATTTCTGGGCTGTCGAGTTTTGGGAAAAGTAAGAGGGAGGAGCAGCAAGAGCTTAGCTTTTCGAGTAAAATTCAGGGTTCTGGTAGTACTAGTAATGCTGGTACTGGTGTTGGTAACGGTAACGGTGCAGGTGGAATGGTTAATAGCAGAAGTAATGGACGCTTGGTTTCTAGTATCAAACAAGACGGTGGTACCAGTTCACACACCAAAACATCTTCGTTTTCATTTTCTTCTTCTCCTTCTCATCCCGGAGTTCCTTCTCACTCGCCCTCTGCCTCTCACTCGCATTCTCACTCTTTGTCAGCAACAGTCCCGTCTTCCTTATCAATGTCCTCTATTTCGCCATTTCCTAGGGCTTTGCAACAAAATTCTGGGCTAGAAACTGTTGTTGATGGCCAAGCGATAGAAAGTTTTGGAAATGGATATGGCAACATCCGTAGTGGAAATGTACAAAGCTCCAGCAGCAACACTTACCACCGTGGTGGCGACAGCAGAGATATTCAGACTACTGAGATCCACAAAATTGATGGATACAGGTCTATGCTGATGCCGCCAGCATCTAACGATTACAACCAGCCAAACAACTACAACCATGCAAACGAGTACAATGGCTCGAACGGATCTAACGGTTCAAGTAGTACATCCACCAGCCACAACAACAGCACTACCAGTTTTGCGAGTTTTGCCAGCGCTATGAGCGGAACCAGTGATTCCAGTCCTACGAGTGGAACCAGCAAATCGAGCGGAACCAGCAATATGAGTAGTGGTAGTATGATGAACAGCGAGTCTTGTGGAACAAAGACGGGTGCTTCTAAGGGTATGTTGAATGCCTACAACTCTTCAACTAATGGTTCACTTAACTCTCCAGCAAACGGTTTATCTATCCAGCCTCCCAAACACCGATTCAGCTTTTCGTCATCTTCCAATTCTAATAAGCCTACTACATCTACAACATATTCCCAAAAGAGTGCCCTCAACAACACCAACGCTAGCCACAGTAATAGCGGTACTAGTCACAGCTCGAGCATTGAAGGCACCACGTTTGGGTTGCCCAACTCGTTGTTCAGGAGATCCAAGAGTCAGCACAAGATTTCTGGAATGCCTCGGTGGAGATGATGAACACGTTTATTATTATTATTTTCTTTTTTTTTTGTTTCATTTCATTTTCTTTTTGATTTCCTTTCCTTTTTTTGTCTAGATATACATATAGATTTAATACTTGTTTTAATTGTAATAGAATAATTTACTTTGTTTTTGTTGAAAATGTGGTGAGAGTGTAAGCGATGCGGTTTAAGGGTATACTTTCGTAGGGGGGTATAGTGTGTAAACCAAGAATAATTTCCAATTAAAGACATATATACCTTGGATCAAATCAGGTCAATTGAAAATGGCACAAAAATTATAAGCATTTTAATATAAAAAAAATCAATTCCAAATATATATATAATTATAAAACAACAAAAATGCCTTTTTTTTTTTTTTTTTTTTTTTTTCAAAATCAAAAACAATCAAGCAACTCTCAAAAGCTACTTAAAAGTTCTGGTTAGACTGCCAGTTGTCACCGTTGTTGTCGCCATTGTAGTACTGATCATACTGGTTGTTAGCCTGCTCCTTGGCCTGGTGTCTAAGTCTTTCACGGTCAATCTCATCCATGCCCTTTGTTTCGGCAAGCTTGTCAGCTTCGGCGCCAGCAAAAGCAGCAATGGTTTCCTTGGCAAAAGCGTGGCTGACCTGCTCGCCGTTGGCGCGCTGGTGGTCCTCAAACTTCTTCATGGCAGCAAAGGAGGCGGCACCGGCAAGGAGCTCGTGGGTGAAAGAGCCTTGGTGCTCGACCTGACCGTCGGCGTTGTAGACCTGGTCGTATGAATCTTTGTGCTCGTCAAAACCAAACATTGTAATGTGTGTGTGTGTGTGTATGTGTGTATGTGGGAAGTAGAAGGTGAGGGAAGATGGATTAAAAAATGATAATGAAGAAAGGAAGGAAAAAAAAAATAAATAAATAAAGGAATTGAGCGAGTATTTATACTAATTTTTGTCAAATCTTTCAGATACTTTGAAATCTATAGAAATCAAAAAAAAAAAAAAAAAGTCTAAGAATAGCCTTTAATCAAACCACGGGTGGTTGACCAATAAACAAGTCTTTCCAACAGTTTCCAAATCAGCAATTCTATCTAATTCAGGCTGTTTTCGTTACAGCTTGTTACAATTTGTTGCAGATGTTTTTTTTTTTTTTTTTTTTTTTAACAAATGCGTGGCACAGTCGTATTTCCCGCTCGTCTATTGTTGGCTGACTTATTGTTGAAAACTCACCAGCGTACTTTTCTGTACTCGTTGGTATACACAGCTATAAATCCATAGCCAGCAGAAGTGTGTCCAGGGATGTGTGCACAGTGGGCTATTCAACCTGCTGAATCGTCAACTCTGTTTTTCTTTTTCAGCATTCGCTTCTCTATCAATCCCCATGTTTCTCTCATTGTTGTCCTGTTCCAGAAGCTTTTCCAATCGTCAGTTACATAAAAAACAAAAAAACAAAAAAAAAAGAGGACTTGGCTTTTTGTGTCACAGCAAATAAAAAAAAGCCAAGTTTTTTTTTAGCCGATGGGCATTGAACCATAAAACAATAAAAAATAAAACAGTATTGTTCCACGTTTTGCAGCAGCTTCTGAGCCTCTGCACTTTTTTTTTTTTTTTTTTTTTTGGCTTTAATTCAAAGTAACAAAACCACGCAGTAAAAACAAGAGCTTCTATTTCGGTATCCATCCA